>PVKZ01007346.1:0-24206 GCA_004027375.1 Macroglossus sobrinus | reverse complement strand
ACTGGCAGCTGATTTCTCAAAAGAAACTATGTAGGACAGAAGGGCTTGGCAAAAAAATATTCGACAGGATGAAGACCCAGGATCTAAAACCAAGAATAATTTATCCAATGAAGTTGTCATTTAGAGTTGAAGAACAGATAAAGAGCTTCCCAGACAAAAATAAGCTAAAGGAATTTATCACCCCAAGCCAGAATTACAGAAAACATTGGAAGGACTTTTTTAACAAGAAAAAACATGTATCAAAAACAGGAATACAGAATGGTAACAACTACATTCCCATCAATAGGTACCACAAATGGAAAACAATTAAGTGCTCCAACCAGAAGATAAAGTGGATGAATGGAAAGGAAAACAAGACCCCTACATGTTGCCTATAAGAGACTCACTTCAGATTAAAAGACACACGCAGAAGAAAAAGAAGGGGATGGAAAAAGATATTGCTTTGATGGACCCGGAAGGTATTTAAGTCAGAAAGAGAAAGATAAACACTATATGCTTTCACTTATATGCAGAATCTAAGGAATAGAAAGAATAAATTAATCAAAAGTAGACTCACAAGTATAGTGGACAATTTGGTGATGGACAGAGGGGATGGGAATTTGGGGGCTGAGAGAATGGGGTGAAGGGTTAAAGAAGTACAAATTAGTAGATGATGGATGGTCACGGGGATGGGGAGCACGACATAGGGAATGCAGTTAGCATTAATTTGTTGGCTAGGTGGAGGGTTAGGGGAGGGAGGGAGCAATTGGGGGGATCATTTTACGAACTATGTAGATGTCTAACCAATGTACTGTATACTTGAAACTAAAATTTAAAAATTTAAAAAATTTTTTTAACTTTTAAAGTGTGGTTAAATTTTTAGGATATAGTCTTGACTTAACTGATAAATGAGAAACACCCATAAATTAAACAAAAATTTATCTTTACATCTACATATATATATATAATGAAGCTATGCTGTACCGGTTAGAATTAGGGAAAAGTGTTATCCAAGACCAATACACATTTTTAGGTACTATAGACAAATACTGAAAAGTTCTATCAGCTTTCAGAAAGTGGTAATTAGGGAGGCAAACCATGCATCATAAGTAGCAGGAAGGGGTGGAATAACTGCTTGTGGAATTTAGTCAGCTACTCAAGGGTCCCTGTTAGGTCCATTCGTACTGAGCCTGATCAAATATTCCTGAAAGAAACAGGGACATTTCTTATCAGAAGGTACAGAGAACATAAAATATAAATCTCAGGAGTCTCTTCAGAGAATTCAGTACAGTCCTGTGTTAGTAAGTTGCCCAGGTAGCATTCTGTATGCCCACCCTCCCTCACAACTCATGTTTCCTTTCTTTCCTTTTTAAGAAACTTGGTGCCATAGCTACACTAGGTTTCAAAAGTGGTGAAAATATTCCTTGTACCAAATCTTGTTCTCTGGGAAGAGATAACACAGACAAGCAGGCTCTAGTTTATTGAAAGGGCTGTATTTTAAGTGTTCCTTGGAATATCGTTTAGTACTTGTAATTAATTATCATAGATACCATGCTGTGAATGAAATTTATTCCTTTTGCAAGTTTTCAAGTCTATTTAACCTATATTAATGTGGTTAACCTTTAACCACATATAGGTTATATTTAATCCATATTTAACTTATATTAACATATTAATAGTTTCAATGTCACTTTAATTACAGTTATCTATTACTCAACTTTTTTCAAATATCTATTTTTTTCATGTAATTGAAGAGATATACTGTGATATAAAGGTTATAGTATCTGAAATTATTTTTCTATTCTGATAATAGACTGCTATTACCAAGAAAGATGATTCACAAGACAAAGAAGTGAATTTATCTGTATCTATACCTCGCTCTATTTATCTAGATATTCAGAATCTCAACTCAAGACTCCAGGAATGCAAATGTACTCAAGTCCATATCCCAGCTCACTTTTTTTTCTGTTCTTTCTCAGCAGTGGCAGTCTATGAACAGAATAGGAAAGAAACTACCAGAAACCATAAACTTTGTACTTCATGGTAGCTCTACAATAAAGTGAAATATATATATATATATATATATATATATATATATATATATATATATATATATATATATATATCAGTCATCTTATTCAGAGGTCCCATCAAGCTGGAAGCAAGAAGAATTAAGTGCAACATGGCATTTTATTAGACCTACATAGCATTTAAAAATCTCCTGAATTACCAAATGACATTTAAAAATTGGACCTCACATACAAATCTAAACTTCTATCTTCTCTTAAGAAACTGGAAGATTGGTGAGATCAGGTCCATGTTTTGAATGCTCTCTGATATGTGAATGGCCATCTAACTGTTACTGAACGGCTGCTGTGCTTCTGCTTGGTGGTGCCCCTGATCACGGTGCCCCCACCTCCCCTGATACTCCTCACTCTACAGCAGGCAGTGTTCCCTGCATTAGTATTAAAAGATTTCTCTCTAGATGAATCTGATTTGCCAGCCTGATTCTGTTTGTTCTGAAGTTGAAAATCAGCGGTAGTGCCTCCCAAAGAGGAAACAAGACTGGCCTCAGAATTCAGCCCTCTCATTCCTAGGCATAGACCATTGCCAGGAGTGTGTACACTTGGAACATCTCCTATTGCCTAACAATAGATATGCAGTAAAATTTCTGAACTCCTTTGCTTATTTATTAGTTGTAAGCATGTAAGAAGAACACTTTAGGAACTAACACACTGTACTCTTGGTTGACAAATAAAGACACAGATAATCGGAAAACATTTTTCCTGGATAGCTAGCATTTTAATTTCTATACTTCAGTCAACTTTGTATTTTCACTGACACTTTAAAAAGTTTCTAAAAATCTTTTGAAAATGAAAGAAAATATGCAAATGGTTATATCTAAACCTAAATGTGAATTGAAGTGGCCTTAGGCCCCCGTGATATCCATCGCACCTCTCAAGGCAATCCTCTAAGCCATGCGTCCAACTCCCGAATGCAGACTGGTATAGGTCTGCGGCTTCTTAGGAACTGAGCCACACAGTAGGAAGTGAGCGGTGGGTGAGCCAGCAAAGCTACATCTGTATTTGCAGCCACTCCCAAGAGTTAGCATCACCACCTCAGCTCCACTTCAGATCCTCAGGCATTAGATTCTCAGAAGAACACTGGTCCCTGGCACCACAAAGGTTGGGGACCACTCCTCTAAGCCATAACTGTTTGCCATGCAAACACATATTCAAAAGAAACCTTCTGCCTCCCCAACTGCAAAACAAATTAGCATTCTAAGACTCTCTCATACAGAAATTCTGGATCTTTCCCTTAAATATTTAAACAATCCAGATGAAAAGTAAGTGATCTCAGTTAAACCTCTAGTTCTCATCCTGTAAGGCAACCACTACTAACATACTCTTTCTACCCTTTTAGAAGCTTTTCTTTTAAAAAAATTAAAAGCAGGACCAAGAAATTACTGGTACAACTCAGAGACAATAAAATTGTTTCCATCTGTAGCTGAAATAGTATTCCTTATAAAATGTTCACCAACTAGGTATTAGGAAAAAATAAATTTAATCTAACCTGGATTTTTAGGCTGAATTCCCTCATTTAAAAAATCTCTTCCAGTATTTCAGACTATTGAATAAAATGTCAGTCTTCTGGTTTTTGTGCCCTTGCTTTTGGTTTCCCCCATATGTTTCCTGAATTTTCTCATGACTGCAAAGTAAAGGTATCTTCTACATGTCATTTCAAACTGGAGACATTAAAATATGACCAGCCTTTCATCCAGGTAACTATTGTCATCTTATGCTGTGTGCTTCTTCCCATAGGTTCTAATTTATTCACTGCATAGATATTACTAAGTATATTAAATACACCAAACACTTCTGTAGGCAATGGGCTAAAGTGTTAAGCAAAACTAAAAATTCTAACTTTCAGAGAATACATTCTAACCAAACAATAAACAAATGAATAAAAAATTGTTTGGTTGGTTATTTTAAGTCCAATAGGAGAACAAAAGGTAGAGAAGTGAATAGGGAAAGTTCTATTATTAAAAGATCATCAGGAAAGGCCCCTACCAAGAAGGTGACATTACAGTAAAGAAGTCAGACTATGCGCCATACAATTATCTAGAGAAGGAGTAGTAAGCAAGGCATACAGCCACCTCAAATTTATCACCTATTTTTGTATATCCTCTGAGCTAAAAATTATTGTTATATCTTTTAATTATTTAAAAAATAATATTTTGTGCCACATGAAAATTATATAAATATTCCAATTTCAGTGTTTACAAATAAAGTTTTCTTGAGACACAGTCATATCCCTTTGTGTATTGTTTATGGTTGTTTTCACACTATAATTATAAAGATGAGTAGCTACAACAGAGATCTGGTCTGCAAAGTCAAAAATATTAACGCTTTGGCCTTTTACAGAAGAAGCCTGCTAACCTCTAACCTAGAACAAGAAATTCCAAAATATATTCTTTTTCTTTTTATGCCATTTTTGAGTACCTATAGACTTTCAAGTTAAATCTTTATTATAGATTTTATCTTTTGCTGTTTAGCTATATTAACCTAATTTAATGATTGACATTGAATTAAAACTGTTCTGATATTAATATTATAATCCATAACTTAGTTTTGGTTGCATTTCACTGGTATGTCTTTGCTTGCCCTAACTTTCATTCTCTCTAATTCAGGTGTCAATGCCCTTCAGCCAAAGAGACCAAAAAGTCACCTATAGTTGAACATAGTTGGGTTTATAATTCATTGCAATGGGGGAGATCATGTGCCATGAGGAACCATAAAGTGTGTCTCAGTAAGAGGGTGTTATAGGATTTTGGTTTGTGTTAGGTGATTTGGAACAGTACTCAAGGGAGTACAGCTTGGCTAAGGATTAGGTGATGTCATAAAGTGGAAGAAATTTTATGATTATATCTTTAAAATTCTTATCTGCAATATGAGAAGAATGAAATAAGACTAACCTAACTCAGCACCAGCCACTCAGAGTAATCATCTTAATCTTCACAGGGGTGTATCTGAGCATATCTGTGGTTTGCGCAATTTTCTTTCATATTTGTGTTCAGACATGGTTTTGTTTGCCCTGATCCATTATGGTGACTGAGTGACTTTCTTACACTGGTGTTCTGTGAAATTATTACATTCAGTAGAAGAATATCATGAACTACTTGTGAGAATTAGGCTAGATCCTCATAGCAACATTACTGATATATAAAAAAGGAAGGCAATCAACAATTCTTCAGTCAAACTATTTTTCAAAAATGGAGAAATAAGGACATGTCCAAATAATCAAAGACTAAGAGAATTCATTGCTAGCAAACCTGCCTTACAAGAAATACTAAAGGAAATCCTTCAGGCAAAAATAAAATGACATCAGACATAAAATTAAATTCACATGAAAAAATAAAGAGTACTAGTAAAGATAATTACTTAAATATAAAAGAAAATATAAATATACTTTTCTCTGTTATTCTCTTGACTGATATAAAAGAGCACAAAACAAATATGAAACTATTTTATAACTTCTATCATATAATATTTAAGGATTTATATATACATGACAATAATGGCACAAAAGGATAAGAGAGGAGAGGGAGCCATATTAGAGCAAAATTCATATCATTGGAATTCAGTTAGCATTAATCTGAAGCAGAGTATTTTAAATTAAGATATCCACTGTAATCTCCAAGGAACCATTAAAAAATACACCAAAAAATTTTTTAAGAGGAATTAAAATAACATCTTAACAAAGATCTATTTAATGCTAAAAAAAAAAAAAAAAATCCAGGCAGTAAAGGCAGAAGGAGGAACAATAAATAGTAAAATGGCTGATTTAAATCCAATCATTACAGTAAATATAAATGAATTAAAGGTAGAGATTGGCAAAATTATATAAGTAATATATATATTATATATATATATGTAATATATATATGTTATATACACACACACACACACACACACACACATATATATATATATATATATATGATAACGACTATATTCTATCCATAAGATACAAACTTTAATGTTAATAACACAAAGAAGTTGAAGGTAAAACATGGAGAAAGCTATATCAGGCAAATAGTAACCATAAGAGAACTGGAAAGACTATATCAGTATCAGAAAAAAAATACACTTTCATACCAATTCAATAGGAAAATGTAAAATACATAAACATATATGTACCTAAAAATATAACCCCAAAATACATTAAGTAAAAACAAAAAAGACAGAATTGAAGGGAGAGAGATTTCAACATTAATAATTAGAATTTTCAACGCCACACTCTCCAAAATGGAAAGAACAACTAGACAGAAAATTAGCAAGGATACAGAAGATTTGGATGACACTGTCAACCAATCTGATCTAACTGATAGTTCTCAAATACAACATCCACCAAACAGCAGCACACTTATTATTTTCAAATACAGATGAAACAGAATAAACTATATCCTAGGCCATGTGGCGTGCCTCTATACATTTAAAAGGATTAAAACAATACAAAGCACATGGTTACAAATAAATACCAGAAGGAAATTTTGGAATTCATGAATATTAGAAATTAAATGACATACTTCTAAAATAACCTATTATATTTCTATTGATATGAAATACCCAGAAAAGGCAATGTTATAGAGATAGAATGTAGACTAGTGGTAGCCTGGGTCTGGGATTTAGAACAAGGATTTACTTCAAAGGAACATTGGGAATCTTTACAGGTAATGAAAATGCTATCAAACTAGATTGTGGTGATGGTTGCATACCTATGTCAACCTACAAAAAAAAAAAAAGCATTGAACTGTATCTTTAAAATGGGAGAATTCTGTGGTACATAAGCCACGTATGGTATGTAACACTTTTAAATAATCTATGGTTTAGAGAAGAAATCAAAAGATAATTAGAAAATATTTTTCTCTGAATGAACATAAAATGACAACATACCAAAATCTGCTAAAGCTTATTTAAAGGAAAACTTTATAGCAGTAAATGCCTACATTAGAAAAGAAGAAGGTTATCCAGCTAAAGACTAGAAAAAGAAGAGACAATTAAACCCAAATTGGGAAGAGTAAAGAAAAGAATAAATGTTAGAAGTGAGGGAGTAAATCAATAAAATAGAAAACAAAGAATAGGAAAAATCAACTAAACCAAAAGCTGTTTCCTTGAAAAAGTTCAATAAAATTAATAAAACATTTGGCCAGACTGAGTAAGAAAAAAATGAAGACATTTACCAAGACTGGAAATGATCAATATGGGGAAGATTGGATTAAATATGGCAACTTGAGAGACATTCCCAGATTCCTCCCCTTGAAACAGCAATAAGTTGAACATCTAAAACTCAACAAAAAACACCCAAACTGCACACCAGCACGTCTGAGCGTGGATCTGCATATAAGAACTACCACAGGTCAGAATCCTGGGTGTCGGGTGGTGGACTGGGAGAAACAAAGAAGTTGCCTATTGCAGCCGGAGCTCCCTGTAGAAGGAGGGCGAGGGGAGAAGGAGTGGTAGTTCCCTGAACAGCCCTGCCTGAGAGTGAGCTCCACACAGCCAGCAGCAGTGCCCAATCATCAAGGCAGAAGGTGGAGAAACAAGGACGACAGAAAAGTGGGGACAGCAAAGAAACAACAGTTGATTTTTACCAGCCACAGCTGCAAAACTGAGGCTGAGCCATAGCCTCCAACCCCCAACCCAGAGGGCCCTTCCCATCATACCCTTCAAGATGGAATGCCACAGAGCCCCAGGGGAATCTGAGCAAAATGCTACCAAAACTGTCATTAACACTGACAGGAACTGAGACTGAGGATAGTGAGTGTGAATAAGCATCTATAAGGGGGGGAAAAGACATTATTAACATTTTATATAAAGCAGAGATCCAAGAGCTTTAGAAGTCACCTATTGGAAACCAAAAGAAAAACACCTTATTTTCAATAGGCTAGGGACCATTATATAATAAATCTTCTTTTTTTGGAGGCGGGGGGAAGCAGAATACACTTCCATTAATGCCCAGGCAGAGAAATAATCCATTAAACACCATGAACAACCAAGGTGACAAGGCCCTTCAGAAAGAAAGAGAGAAATCTCCAGAAAATAAGCTTACAGATATAGAAATATGTGACTTAAATGACAGAGAATTCAGGATGGTACTTCTGAAAAACCTCAATGAGATCCAAAACGAATCATATCAACAATTTCAGGAATTGAAAAAAATAGATAAGCAAAATAAGTACTTTAGGAAGGAGATCAAAACCCTCAAAAAAAAAACCTTCTGGAGATAAAGAACACACTTCAGGAGCTGAAAAATGAAATAACAAACTTGGGAACTACAGTGAACTAAATAGAGGAAAGGATCAGTGATATCGAAGACAGAAATCTAGAAATAAATCAGAAGGAAGAAGAGAGAAACTGAAGAATGAAAAATAATGAAACAGAAATACAAGAACTAGCTGATACCATCAGGAGAGGAAACATAAGAATGGGCATTCTTAAAGGGGAGGAAAAGGAGTAGAAATTAGAAAGCATTTTCAGACAAATAGTGGATGAGAATTTCCCAAATCTAAGGAATGAGCTAGAGCTTGGAATTCAAGAAGTCAATAGAACACCCAATTATCTCAACCCAAAAAGGCCTTCCTAAAGACACATCGTATTAAAATTATCAAAAATCAACGACAAAGACAGAATTCTCAGGGTAGCCAGGGAAAAGAAGATGGTAACCTAAAAAGGAAAACCCATTAGATCATCGTTGGACTTCTCAGTACAAATCTTACAAGCCAGGAAGGAGTGAAATCAAATATTCAAATTATTAAATGAAAGGAGCTACCAGCCAAGAATAATGTATCCAGCTAACTCTCCTTTGGATATGAGGGAGAAATAAAGACCTTTCCAGACATACAAAAATTGAAGGACTTCTCTACTATGAGGCCTGCACTACCGGAAATACTGAAAGAGGTCAGCTCATTTAAAACAAAATGACCAAAAAAAATGCATAATTAGGAGTAGGGTGACTAGCAGGCTGATAAAAGCAGAGGAGTACAACCCTTACTACAAACAGGGCATTATAAGCTTAAAATAAGAAGAGATTTGCTATAGCAAGATAGTAATGAACAGTCAGCATATATAGGAACAAATTGAGACAACAATGACTAAAAAGGGGGGGATTCAAAGATCCAAATTTGCAAAGGGGAACAAGGCTGTCCACTATCGCCACTATTATTCACTATAACATTGGAGGTCCTAGTGAGTGCAATTAGGCAAGAGAAAGATATAAAAGGCATCCAAATAGGAAATGAAGAAGTCAAACTGTCACTCTTTGCAGATGACATGATTCCCTATATAGAAAACCTTAAAGACTCCACAAGAACACTGCTAGAAACAATAAGCAAATACAGTAAAGTTTCTGGATATAAAATCAACATTCAAAAATCCATAGCATTCCTATACCTTAATAATGAAGCATCAGAAAAAGAAATGGAAAAATAATTCCTTTTGCAATTGTAACAAAAAGAATAAAATACCTAGGAATAAATCTAACAAAACAAGTGAAGGACCTATATAATGAAAACTATAAGACTCTATTAAAAGAAATAAAAAAAATACAAAGAAATGAAAAGATATTCTGTGTTCTTGGATTGAAAGAATCAACATAGTTAAAATGACCATATTACCTAAAGCGTTATACAGATTTAATGCAATCCCCATCAAAATCTCATCAGCATTTTTTAAAGAAATAAAACAAAAAAAAATCATCAGATTTGTATGGAAGCACAAAAGACCATGAATTGCCAAAGCCATTCTGAGAAAAAAGAATGAGGCTGGAGACATCACTCTGCCTGACTTCAAATTATACCACAAAGCTACAGTAATCAAAACAGCATGGTACTGACAGAAAAATAGACACTTGGACAAGTGAAACAGAATCAAGAGTCCAGAAATGAACCCATATTTATACGAGCAAATAATTTTCGACAAAAACGCCAACAACATACAGTGGAGAAAGGAAAGCCTCTTCAATAAGTAGTGCTGAGAAAACTGAAAAGCCATCTGCAAAAAAATGAAACTAGACTGTACTGTTGTCTATAACCACACACCAAAGTTAAGTCAAAATAGATTAAGGACCTGAACATAAGACTAGAATCAATAAAATGCATAGAAGGAAACACAGAAACTAAACTCAAGGACCTTGGGCTTAAAGAGGATTTTATGAATTTGACCTCAAAGGCAAGGAAGTAAAACCAAAAATAAATAAATGGGACTACATCAAATTATAAAGCTTCTGCTCAGCAAAAGAAATAATCAACAAGGTAAAGAGACAACCATCTGAATAAGAAAATATATTTGCAAGCAACGCCTCCAATAAGAGCCTAATATCTAAAATATACAAAGAATTTATATGACTTAATAACAACAAAAAAACAAACAATTCAATCAAAAAATTTGTGTGTACCTAGAGGACATACAAATGGTCAACAAATATATGAAAAGATGCTCAACATTGCTAGCTATTAGGGAAATGCAAATCAAAACCACAATGAGATAGCATCTCACATCTATTAGAATGGCTATAATCAACAGGACAAGTAATAACAAATGTTGGAGAGGATGTGGAAAAATAGGAGCCCTTATACACTGCTGATGGGACTGAAAATTGGTACAGCCACTATGGAAAGCAGTTTGGAGGGTTCTCAAAACCTAAGAATTGACCTACCATATGATCTAGCAATCTCTCTGCTAGATATATACCCCAAAGACTTAAAAATTTATATTAGAAAAAATATTTGCACACCAATGTTCATAGCTGCATTATTCAGAGTGGCCAGGACATGGAAACAACCAAAGTGTCCTACAATAGATGACTGACTAAAGAAACTGTGGTACATATATACAATGAAATATTACTCAGCCATAAGAAGAGATGAAATACTGCCATTTGCAACATCCTGGATTGACCTTGAAATAATCATACTAAGTGGAAATAAGCCAGACAGAAAAGGTTGAAAATCATATGATATTGCATATGTGAGATATAAACCTAAAAGCAACAAATGGACAAGACAAATAAACAGAGATTCATGGACATGGACAATGGACTAGTGGTTACCAGAAGGGAGTAAAGAGGGGGAAAATAAAATGTTAAAAAAAATTAGGTATGTATAATATGAAAATAAATAAACTGGCTTTTTTAAACGTAATAAAAGAAAATAAAATACAAAAAAAGATATGAGAGATATGGCATCAAGATATATCCTACTGATATTAAAAAAATAAGAAAATATTATTTTTACAACTGTATGAAAATAAATTGAAAACTTAGATGAAATGGAAAAACTTTTTAAAATATATAAACAAATAAAGCCCACTAAAGATGAAAGAAATAACCTGAATAGCCTTATATATGTCAAAGAAATTTAATTTGTAATTAAGAATCTTCCTACATTGAAAATTCTACACTACACCTAGATTGCTTTAATGCTGAATTCTACTAAATATTTAAGAAAGAATTAATACCAGTTCTGTAGAAAAACCTTCCAAAATATTAAAGAAGGAGAATACTTTCCAACTTATTCTATGAAGCCCTGATCTCAACATCAGACAAAGACATTGCGAGAAACTGACAGACTAAAATCCCTCATGAGCATAAACGCAAAAACCCTAAAATTTTCAACAAGTGAAACAATATAAAAGAGGATAACAATCATGACCAAGTAGAGTTTTTCCAGGAATGTCAGGCTGATTTAACATTCAGAAGTCAATGAATGTAATTCATTATATTTGCAAACTAAAAAGAGAAAATATATATCAACTCGTTTGATGCACAAAAAGCATTTGACAACATCCAACATCTATTCCAAATTGTGAAATCTCAGCAAATTAGAAACAGAAGAGAACTTTTACAACATGATAAAGCACCGTCAACCATACTCTAAATGTGAGAAAACCATGAGACAAAGCAAAACAAGACCATTGCCTAAAATACCTGACCAGTACTCAAAAAAAAAAATCAGAATTATAAAAAAAAAAAAAAAAAAAAAGTTTGAGGAAACAGTTATGTCTCTTTAGACTCCTTCGGGCTATAACAACTTAATGTAATGTGATATTTTGGATTGGATCCTGGAAAAAGACATTAGGGAATGAATTTCAAATGAAGTGTGCAGTTTAGTCAATAAAGAAAAAAAGGAACGAATTACTGATACATGCAACAACATCGATCAAGCTTAAAAGCATGATTCTAAGTGAAGGAAATCAGACAAAAAAAGTACACACTGCATATTATTCCAATATTGAGGGTAGTTGCCTGACACCACTGTGGGGACAGGATCTTAGGATAGTCTTCCCAGACTCTGAAAGAGATTTTACTGTTCCATCATTTTACTTAGTTTATGGGCAGCCAGCTTGTTCCAGAGAGACACTTCATTCTCTTTACATGGAAAACCCGAGGAAACTAAGTTTTTCTAAAGAACACGATAATTTAATAGAATATGAGATACCTGCTATTTGACATTGCGATGCATGCCCTAGGCCAAACACTAAATTAGTTACAATATGTTTGTATCAAGAATTTTGATTCAGTTCAACTCATGACATTGTTTAAGGAGAATGAGACTTCGAAGACTTGGGGAAAACCCCTGTGCAGGAAAGGACACTTGCTCTTTCAAGTTCATATAAACAAATTTTGGCTTGCTGTAAAGCTGGTAAGTTTACCACTTTCTCAAATGTTCTATTGCCTCCAAGGATATTCTTTCTTGAAATATACTTATGTAATTTTTTCTTTCGCCTTTTTTTTCTTACTACCTTCAACCACCCTATGGCAGCTGGTTTCAATGAAAACTTTGAAAGTCAACAGATTATTCACAACTGAAATGTTCAGGCTTGATCCTGTACCCTTCTGGCTGGTGTTTCATGTCTTCTTACTGGTTGTTTCCCATAAGAATAAATATATTTGCTTTGCTCACACATATTTTTTAAATGCCTCTTATTTTTGCCAAAGATACAACCATCCCCTTAGGTCCCCAGGCTCACATTATTGGAATAACTGTTTAATCCTTTCTCCCCCTTGATCTCATATCCAATCCATCACCAAGTCTTTCCAAATGCCTTACCCAAATTAAAGTTCATATTACCTCATATCCGTACTCCTGAGATGACCTTCCTTCTCTTGCCTCCATTCATTCTCTGTTGTAAAACAGGCAGGCACACTGCTATAACACTTTTAAATATCTTTTCACTGACCCTTCTTTCTGTCCAAGAGTCTACACTTCCCAAAGTCTGCTATAACAAATCCAAACTTCAGTGTCCAGAATTCAGTGCTTTGTATCAAACTGCTCTTCTGTATATCTTTATACCTCAAAAAAATCTGTTTGCTTTCCGCACTAAGAGTTTACTCTGCAACAATTTTCATTTATGGTTCTCACAATAAATTTATAAAATAGATACTAACATCATCTTCATTTTACAAATGAGGAAACCAAAAATCAAAAAAATCCAAGTAATTTGCCACAGGTCGCTCAGTTTCTAGACCATTTTGACTCCACAGCTTATACCCTTAACTATTACTACTGCCTCCACATCAGGAACTTGCCTTTGTAGGTGTTGTTTCCTCCTAGAATCTTTCCTCTCCTTCATTCTTCTTCAGGAGAGTTGCACAGCCATGCAGTCCCTTTCATGGCCCTTGTCTCTAGCCTTATGTACCATATCTGTTTGCTCTTATTTACACGTGGTCTGCCATCCACCTGCAGAAACTGCAGCTTTAAGAATTACGTACTTCTTGTGCAGCCTGCAATCCCTGCACCTAGTAAAGGGCCTAGTCTTTTGAACATGATCAATAAATATCTGTCAAATAAAAAAAGAAAACAAAAACAAAAAATGAAAGTTCTGTATCTTTGAATCTTTTCAGTGATTAGTACACTTCTCTGCACATAGTAAATACTCAGTAAAGGTAAACTGCTGGCTCACTGTACTCTTTACACTTTATGTACTTATTTATATGCCAGTATATATAAGTGCTATTTCTTTTTTAAAAAAATTCTCATAATTATTTGTGTTCTCTTAGACAACCCAATCTCTTTAATCAGTGAATGTGGACTAAAGATTACGCAAGCAAGGGTTGTGAATGAAAAAGCACTCAAAAGCTAGACCTACATTTCCTTGACCAAGAAAATGTGGAGTCTTGGCCTCTTACACCACATGGAAAAGAAATAGAATTGAAAATGGCTAAAAAAGAATAGAACATATAAGCAATGGGAAATATTTTAACATTTGAATATCGTCCTTGTAAGGTCCAACATGACGATGACCATTGCTGCTATTAAGATGCATCTTAAAATAAATGCCTGAATAACAAGAAATAAATTTAAAAAGGGAGAGAAATAATATTTGCATTTACATAGCATTCTACCCTTCCCGTAATAATTTCACATTCATTCTGTTTCCATGAGGAAAACAACACAAGCCAGGACAGTTTTTATTATTATCTCAATTTTATTTACAATGTTATAAACGCTATGAGATTAAATTATTTCTGCAAAGTAATGAGGCCAGCAAGTCATACAATTGGGACCAGCAGTCAGGCTTTCTGAATTACAATACAATATTCTGACATATTTGAATGTTTCTGTATTCGCAGCCAATAAATCATTCTCAATTGCTTGTTTAGAGATCTAAGGGAATATTTGTTAAACAGTGCTACCACCTGCTGGTAAGTTTTCAAAAAATTCACATTGTAACAAATCATAAAATAGCAAAAATATCAAAAGATAACTGATTTATTATTACAACTACATTTATCTACTACATTCTCTAATTGTATTTCCTGTTGTCTGTCACAGCTGCTTAAGCACTTCTTTATCAAGTAGCCCAATAAATCTTGCAAGAGTAAATGTCTAAACATTTCTTAAGAATTTATAATTACATTAATTTTTTTCCACTTTCTAGAACATGCATATTTGGGAGAACATTTTACTTAACTTTTATATGATATCAAATTTGGTGCCTACGAGAATGTAAACCAGTAATCCCCAATTTTGTGTGCTCATAAAATTCATCTGGTGAGGATTACTTAGAAACATAGATTTCTAAGTGTAAAGGTCAATTTTATGTATCAAATTGAGTGGGCCACCAGATGCCAGAGTAAACACTGTTTCTAGGTGTTTCTGTGGGGTTGTTTCCAGATATGATTGGCATTTGAATCAGAGGATTCAGCAGCTTGCCCTACCCAATGTGGCTGGGCATTACTAACCCACTGAGGGCCTGAAAAGAACAAAAGGCGTAAGGAGGAGAATGTCCCTCTCTGTTTTTCCTGCCTCACTGATTGAGCTGTGACATTTCATCTCAACTCTTCCTGCTTTGGGACTGGGATTCACACCACATGCCCCCCTAGTCCTAGAAAGAGTGTTTGAACTCTTCCTCAATTTTCCTGGGTCTCCAGCTTATAAATCCTCAGACTTCTCAGCCTCCATAATTGTATAAGTCAATTTCTATCAGATTCTATTACATATATGAGGAATACACACACACACACACACACACACACACACACACACACATCTATATATGTATGTAGATATGAGTGTGTATATATGTGTGTATATATATGTGTATGTGTGTGTGTGTGTGTGTGTGTGTGTGTGTGTGTGTGTATAACAGATATACAGGAGAGAAAACTAGAGGAAAGAGAGCTAGAGGGGAACTACAGAAGAAAGGTATGAGCTGTACATGAGATATATGTGAGATGTGAGATATATGTGATATATGTTGATATATATCATATGTATGATATATGTTGATATATATCATATGTATGATATATGATGAGAGAGGAGAGATGATATATACAGAGAAATCATATCTATATAGATCTATATATCCCCTATTGGTTCTGGGGTTTCTGGAATTGATATTCTGATTGGATTAGATCTAAAGGTGCTAATGACCCTATTTCTAGTAATAAAGAGAGCACAGACAGTTCATGGCATGATCTGGCAATAAAGATACACAAGATATCTGCATTGGCTACTCCTAATCAATGACTTATAAGTAAGGAGCTGGCTAACTCCGTGTGTGACACTTTCTAACGTTTTTGGAAATCATGAGTTTAATGATGTTGGCTGCTTGCTCCTAATGACCCTGGACAAAGTGATGCAGGAAAAGGATGAGCTCAGGGATTTGAATTCCCAGCTCAGGCTCAGCTTCAGTAACCTTAGAGCTGGGCATGTGCCCTGAAGAAGGCCCTGACCTCTGGTAGCCTCCTGGCTGTAATTGCTGAAAAGGGAAAGCAAGACCTCATCCTGAGACTGAGTTACAGTGAAAGTTGAACCCCAGCCTTGTAAGACATCTACTCTGAGGGTACTGACTGAGAAAGAATGGAATGCCATATGTTTGCACCGGGACAGGTAGGAAAAACCTGATGAAGCTGGGGACACTGAGCCCCTAAATTCTGGTGATTCTTCTTTGCCAGTGGAAGTGGTCTCCCCACCTCCAGTGGCAGTAGCCTTTCCACCTCCATTTGAGGGTATTAAACTTGCACTGCCTGAGAAACTGTAATGGTTTCCTGATTCTCCTCAGAACCCACCCCACCACCCACTCTTTTCTTCTAGACCTGTAACTAGATGCAAGTCCCGGCTGGCCCCTAAAAGTGAGGCATGATGTGTGATCCATAAAGAGAAAGATGTGCTACACTCCAAAAGAATTACTTGACTTTTAAATTACGCAGACGGAAATCTGGGGAACATGTGTGAAATGGATACTAAGAGTGTGAAATAATTGTGGAAGGAACATAAAGTTGGGTCAGGCTGAAATTATCAACATGTGCTCACTGTGCAGAGATTCTGCATTGTAAGTGGCAGCTCAAGGAGTTAGAAAGGGCTCTAACAGTTTGGTTGGTTGGCTGAAACACGGACCAAAAGGTGGCCCACAGTGATCGAACTAGAAATGTAGCACATGCCTTTATTTAGTGGAGAAGAGATTCACAGACCTAGGGAGACAGGAATGTGAGAACAGATTTGCCATTTAAGACTCACTCACCCACACTGGAAGCGTCCAGAAATACCTTTTACCAAATAAATTTGTAAGGGAAGTCCCAGCATCCTTGAAGAGCTCTGTGGTCGCTCTTCTCAATAGGCCAGACCTCACAGGGGAAACTGCAGTCACTGAACCGGGATACTTAAATGCAATGGGAGTAATTGGATCATGGGTGTGGCTACTGTAACAGACAGCAGTGTTGAAGCAGCAATCAGAACAGAGTGACTTATGCAAACTATGATGTTGGTTAGTTGGTCATGGAGTTCCGAGAAGTGAAATAAATAGAAAAATTACTTAATTCTTAATCTGTATACGTGGAAAAGTGCTAGGTAAAGTAGAGAAAAGTCAAAACTGAATCCTAAGAATAGAGAATCACAGCCCCTCAGTCAATTCCTAGACTTAAGCCACTTTACAGACCCAAACCCCTTGAATGTAGAGGAGGCCCCAATTATACTGGAGGAAGGACCCAATTATACTACTAGAAATGTATACTGTTCATCTTTCTCCCAGCCTTCCCAAAGGGGACCTATGGCCTTATGCCAGGGTGACTGTATGCTGGAGAATAAAATAATCAGATTTTGGAGGAACTACTGAACCAACACTAATTCAAGGAGACCCAAACATCAACACTGCGGCCTACAAATCAGAGTAGGAGTTTACGCAAGTCAGGTGATGAAAGGAGTTTTAGCTCAGGTCCATGTCATAGTGGGTCCAGCGGGTCCCTGAACGCACCCTGTGATTTCCCCAGTGCCAGAATGCAAAACTGGAATAGACACATATTGCATCTGACAGAACCCCCATGCTGGTTCCCTGACCTATGGAGTGAGTCATTATGATTGGAAATGCCAAGTGGAAGCCATTAGAATTGTTCCTATATAGGAAAATAAGAAGCCAAAATAATACCACATTCCTGGAGGGACTGCAGAGATTAGTGTCACCATCAGAGACTGAAAGATACAGGGGTAGTGATTCTCATCACATCCCCATTCAACTCTCCTACTTGGCCTGTGCAGAGGACAGATGTCCTAGGGAATGACAGGAGATTATTATAAGCTTAAGCAGGTGATGACTCCAATTGCAGCTACAATTTCATTGTTTCAGCAAATTAATACATCCCCTGGTACTATACTTACTACACAGGTATTAATCTGGTAAATGCATTTTTCTCCATTCCTGTCCTTAAGGTTCACCAGAAACAGGTTTTGTTTTGGTTTATTCTTTTCATTTTGGCAAGGTCAGCAGTACACCTTCACACTCTCCAGCCCTATGTCATAATCTAGTTCACGGAGTTGTTGATCAACTTTCCCTTCCACAAGATACCACACTGGTCTATTACATTGAGGACAATTATGCTGATCAGACCTAGTGAGCAAGAAATAGCAACTAGCCTAGACTTGGTGTTACCTGATCCACCAAGCCATAAAGTTGCGGTTGCATAGCAATAGTCCATAATCAAGTTGAAGTGGGACATACCATGATCAGCCACAAGCAGGCCCTGAAGGTACATGAGGAAGTGGCTCAAAATGCCCATGGTCCCCACTCTTGCTATACTGTCTTTTCTCTCCTAGCTTGTAACTAGGGCCTCATGGGGACTTGCTTACAATCAGTTGATGAAAGATGGGAGCCCGGTTCAGAAATGGTTCAGCACAATATGCAGGTACCACCTGAATGTGGATAGATGTGCGGCACTATAGTTCCCTCCGGGACATCCTCCCAGTGGGCAGGGCATCTGGTTGTGCACTTTGCTTGGAAGAAGAAATAGCTAGATGTGCAATTGTATATCAGTTCATGGGCTGTGGGCTGGATGGTCAAGGATGTGAAAAGAACATGTTTAGAAAATTGATGACCAGGAAATTGGGGGAAGAAGTATGGTGATCGATCTCTCTGGGCAAAAAGCATGAAGATATCTATGTCTCATATGAATGCTTACCAAAAGGTGACCTTGGCAGACATGGATTTTAATGATCAAGTGGATAGGATAATGTTTTCTGTAGATAGTAATCAGCCTCTTTCCCCAGCCACTCCTGTCATTGCCCAATGGGCTCCTGAACAAAGTGGCCTTGGTGGCAGGGATGAAGGTTATGCATGGGCTCAGCAACATGGACTTCCACTCACCAAGACAGATCTAGCTATTGCCACCATTAAGTGCCCAATCTGCCGGCAACAGAGACCAGGTCTGAGCCCACAATGTGGCACCATTCCCTGAGGTGATCAGTCAGCTATTCGGTGGAAGGCTGATTTACACTGGACTGTTTTCATCATGGGAGGGGTAAGTTTTGTCTTTACTAGAATAGACAATCATTCTGGATATGGATTTGCCTTCCCTTCACTCAACGTTTCTGCCAGAACTACCATTCATAGACTTACAGAATGCTTTATCCATCCTCACAGTATTCCACAGCCTTGATTCAGATCAAGCAGCTTACTTCACAGCAAAAGAAGTGCAATAATGGGCCCTTGCTTGTGGGATTCACCAATCTTAGCATGTTCCCTACCATCGAGAAGCAGCTAACTTGACAGAACAGTGCAATGGCCTTTTGAAGACTCAGGTACAGCACCAGCTAAGTGGCAATACCTTGCAGTGCTGGGGCAAGGTTCTCCAGAAGGCTGCATATGCTCTGAATCAGTATCCAACACATTGTGTTTTTTTCTCCCATAGCCAGGACTCACAGGTGCAGGAATCAAGGGGTGGAAATGAAACTGGGAACACTCAATATTACCCTGCTACCTACAAGAAAAACTGTTGCCTTGTGTCCCTGAGACTTTATGCTCTGCTGGCCTAGAGGTCTTAGTTCCAGAGAAAGATGTGCTTCCACCAGGAGACACAACAATGAACTAGAAGTTAAGTCTGCTTCCTGGCTGGCCTGGCTGGCCAAAGAAGGTAGTTTCAGTGTCAGCTTGGTTTATGCCAAGAGGAGAATGGGCTGCTACTCCACGGTGGAGGCAGGAAGAACTAGGTCTGGAAACAGACGATTCCTTAAGGCAGCACTTAGGTCACCATGTTCTATCATGAAGGCCACTGGAAAACTACTAACCCAATCCAGGCAGGACTAGAAATGGCCTAGACCCTTCAGGAATGATGATTTGGGTCACCCCAGCAGTTAAAGACCCATGAACAGCTGAGATGATAGCTGATGGCAAAGGGAATGTAGAATGGTTAATGGGGAAAGGTGGTTATAAATACCAGCTACAACCATGTGACCAGTTACAGAAAGTCAGACTGTTTCTGTATTTGTCATACACACACGCACACACACACATTTGTTTTCTTTCCTCTCTTATTCTCTTATCAAGTAACAAAAGATGTACCAATTCTATAGCATAGTAATTTAATATTGTTAATTTAACATCATAGTCCATGTTATTTGGGTTCGTGGAGAGGAGTACGCATCCCTCAAGGACTGTACCTCTTTTGGGAAAGGAGTACGTTTTCCATTGTACACAACATAGTTGTCTCATGATAGGCAGAATTATGGTCCTGCCTATCTTCATTTAGAGATTAATTATGGTTTAAGGAGATATGCATATGGGTGCCAAGTTGACAAGAGATGAACTTGTGATGGTTAATTTTGTCTATCAACTTGAGCAAGCCACAGGATGACTAGATTAAACAATATTTCTTGGAGTCTCTGTGAACACATTTCAGGATGAAATTAGCATTTCAATCAATGGACTCAGTAAAGTAGATCACCCTCCCCAATGTGGTTGGGCATCACATAATCTGTTGGAGCCTGAATAGAACAAAAGGTAGAGGAAGGAGGAATTCACCCCCCTTTTTCCTTCCTCACTGATTGAGCTGGAACATCTCATCTCATCTTCTCTGGCCCTCAGACCTGTATTCACATCATCATTTGCTATGGTTGTCAGGCCTTCAAACTCAGACTGAATTACACCACCAGCTTTCCTGGTTCTCTAGCTTCCAGATGGTAGATTGTGGGACTTTTCAGCCTCCATAATTACGTTAGCCCATTTCTCATAATAAATTTCCACATATACACATAAACCCTATCCGCCACCACCCCCCACATACATATCCTATTAATTTTGTTTCTCTGGAGAACCCTAATACATTTGATTTCTCTCCTGAATATTCTATCATTTTGGGGATGGAGTCAGGAAAAAGAAAATTTTATTTTTAATGAGCACCCAAGTGATTCTCATGATGAGAAAGTTGTGGAGCTCTGACTTAAACAGTGTATCCTGACTCTACCCCGTTGGCTCAGTGAGTCTGATCAGGTCAAAGAAACTTTCTAGAACTCAATTCTTTCTAAGAGAAATATGGAGACTGTCAAAGAATACAATCACTAGATATTCTCTAAGAAGCTTCCATTGTGGGTGTCCTCTTTTAAAAATAAAAACTGTCAGATAGCCATAAAATTGATCTATGGAAGACAAACTTATATGTGATAACTGAATTTTCACAAACAAGATCACTGGGGAAAGTTTAATTATTTAGTCAGCAATAAAGTACTTCCAATTAATTACCCCCACTGTACTATGAAAGGGTTACAAAAAGAAAAAAAAAAAGAAAGAAAAAAAGTTAGCCTTACAAAACAGAGAAAAAAAAAGACTCACTATCAGTGAGTTTAGGAAAATAAAAATTAAAGAGTTTTTGTACTAGATGTTTTATCATAATCCTTTACCCACTCAGAGTCTAACTGAAAAATGTCAGAACAGAAAAATAACAACCAGGAGAAACTGTTAAGAGATTCCTGGCTGTAACTGCATTAGCTAACTGACTCCAGATGCTGAAATCTAAAGCCCCACAGTTAGGAGAAAATTCATGAAAAATTAGCCTCACTTGGAGAGTGTTGGACATGTAAACGAACAACTTTAGAATGAAATGGAGGCTGGTATAGGACAGACAGACCTGGGAAAAGGGAGAGAAAGCCATTAGATGCCTTACAGACCTACTAGCTATTCCAGTATTAACTTGTAAAACCAATACTGGCAACATGCAAGGTCCCCTAGTGAGTGAAACCATCTGTGACTCGTTGAATTAAAGGACAAGAATACAGAAATTCTATGAATCCTGCTCCCTATTCCTTTGTCCTCAGACTCCTCAGCACTTGATCTCACATGGAAAGTGAAACCTTCCATGCAGGAAACAAGCAGATTATCCTGGAAGAGGTTAAGAATTGGCTTCTCCAGCTCTTGATTGAGGTTGTTTGATGCATAGGCATGCCTTCACATGGTCATTAAAAAAATCCTCTTCCTTATCCTCACTTGCATGTTGCACATCCCCAGCTGTTGTTACATGACTTCAAAGCTGCCTTTCAGTCTCACCGGTTTTCACCTGAAAGAATGTGAGCAGTGAAAGAAAGACTCCACTGAACTGCTCCATCCGAAGTGAAAACAGAAATAGAACAACTAATCCTAAAGTTTATATGAAACCACAGAAGACCCTGAATAGTCAAAGAAATCTTGAGAAAGAACAAAGTGGGAGGTGTCACACTCCCTGATATCAAACTATACTACAACGATACAATAATCAAAATAGCAGGGTACTGGCATTGAAACAGATATATAGATCAATAGAACAGAACAAAGAGCCCAGAAATAAATCCTTGCATATATAGTCAATTAATCTACAACAAAAGAGATAAGGATATATGATGAGGTAAAGACAGTCTCTTCAATAAGTGGTATTGGGAAAACTGGACAGATACATACAAAAAAAATAAAATTGGGCCACTTTCTTACACCATATACAAAAATAAACTAAAAATGGATTAAGGTCTTAAATGTAAGACCTGAAACCATAAACTCCTAGAAGAAAACACATGGAGTAAAGTCTGACATTGCTCTTAGCAGGCTGAACAGAGACTCCCCCACACCCCCCAAAAAAAAACATGTGTGTGTGCACATGTGTATATGCACACTAGACCATTTGTTTTGTGTATTTAAATGTAAATATTAATAAATTTCTCATTTTTCTCTGGAGCAACATACCTTATGAAATCTCTCTATATCCTGTCAGGTATCACTTTCTATTACCAGAGAAATACAACTGGGATCTTTGAGAGAGACATTCTGAGGGCTTTAGAGTAGGAAACAAAGAACCTGGTTGTTGTCAATAAAAATATCAACTGTTGAGTAAAAAGCAAAGTCTATAAATCACCAATTTTTTATCATAAATCTTTTCCTTAAAATGTTAGCATGGAGAGAAAAAAATGGCATCTATGATACAGGCTCTGTTAATCCCTTTGGCAACCAATCAAAGCTGTAACAGAAACAAGGAGCAGCAACAAACCATACAACTAGGGAGAAATCCTGCAAAAGCAGAAGGTATGACAGGGTGAGGATGTGGGGCTACCTGGTCTTGAGCAGCTGAGTAAGACAGAGGCTGCAGCAGCGGCAGATGCCTCTTAAAAAGGCTGTGTCCAGGAGTGGATTTTCGCAGTGATGGACCTGCTCGCTCTGATCACCAGTGCCAATTAGATGGCACGCAGGGGGCACCCGGGACTTACAAGGAGACATTATTGGAGTGAGGACCCAAGTGAGACTCACTTATACAGAAGTGCAGGTGGTATCTATTGTTCTCTGTTGAGCCCTTCCCCAACCAGTGAGCTGGAGACACAGCACTGACATAGCCATGATGTCATCAAACTGGATAAGAGGTTGCTTTAAGGAGAAAAAAATGACATACATAATAGAGGCTCTGTTCATCCCTCTGGTGACCAAATCAAAGTTGTGACAGAAACAAAGAGCAGAAACAAGGAAAAATCGCCTGGGATCTAGATAAACACACCATATAACTAGGGAGAAATCCAAGCCCTGCAATGGCAGAAGGTAGGATGGAACGAGGACCCAGGATGACCCGGTCTTGAGCAGCCGAGTGAGACAGAGGCCGCAGAAGTGGCAGTGGCAGAAGCCTCTTACAGCGGCCGCGTCTGCAAGCAGATTTTTGTGGTAACAGATCTGCTCACTTTGAGCACCAGTGCCAATTCAGCTGTGCACAAGGGTCACCACAGATTTATAGGGAGACATTGTCAGAGTGAGGGCCAAGGCGAGACTCACCCTGTACAGAAGTACCGATGGTATCCATTGTTTCCTGTTGAGCCCTCCCCACTCCCAGTGCGGGACACAGCGCCACCATAGCCTGATGTCATCACACTGGATAACAGGGGTTGCTTCGCCCAGAGGATTCCCTGAAATCCAACCTCCCCCAACTCACAGCCCCACCCAAGCCACATCCAGGTG
>PVKZ01007345.1:0-24206 GCA_004027375.1 Macroglossus sobrinus | reverse complement strand
GTCCATGTCCCCAAGACTCTGTTTGTTTGTCATGTTTATTTGTTGCTTTTAGGTATATATCTCACATATAAGTAATATCATGTGGTTTACAGCTTTTCTGTCTGGGTTATTTTGCTTAGTATAGTTATCTCGAGGTCCATCCATGCTGTCGCAAAAGGCAGTATTTCATCTCTTCTTATGGCTGAGTAACATTCTATTGTATATATGTATCATCGCATCTTCATCCAATCATCTATCATAGGACACTTGGGTCGCTTCCATGTCCTGGCCACTGTGAATAATGCTGCTATGAACATCTGTGTGCAAATATCTTTTCGGATATGGGTTTTCAAGTCTTTGGGGGTAAATCCCCAGCAGAGGGATTGCTGGATCATATGGTAGATCAATTCTTAGTTTTTTGAGGAACCTCCATACTGTTTTCCATAGTGGCTGTACCAATTTGCAGTCCCACCAAAAGTGTATGAGGGTCCCTATTTCTCCGCATCCTCTCCAGCATTTGTTATTACATTTCCTGTTGATTATAGCCATTCTAAGAGGTGTGAGATGGTATCTGATTGTGGTTTTGATTTGCATTTCCCTAATAGCTAGCGATATTGAGCATCTTTTCATGTATTTTTTGGCCATTTGTATGTCCTCTAGGGAGAAGTGTCTCTTCCGGTCCTCTGCCCATTTCTTTGACTGGATCGTTTTGTTGTTGTTGTTGTTGTTGTTGTTATTGAATCGTATGAGTTCTCTGTATATTTTGGAACTTAGGCCCTTATCGGAGGTGTTGCTTGCAAACATATTTTCCCATTTGGATGATCGTCTCTTTACCTTGCTGACGGTTTCATTTGTTGAGCAGAAGCTTTTTAGTTTGCTGTAGTCTCATTCATTTCTTTGAGCTTTTACTTCTCTTGCCTTTGAGGTCAAATTCACAAAATCCTCTTTAAGTCCAAGGTCCTTGGGTTTAGTTCCTATGTTTTCTTCTATGCATTTTATTGTTTCAGGTCTTATATTCAGGACCTTAATCCATTTTGAGTTAATTTTGGTGTGTGGTGATAGACAACAGTCTAGTTTCATTCTTTTGCAGGTGGCCTGTCAGTTTTCCCAGCACCATTTATTGAAGAGGCTTTCTTTCTCCACTGTGTGTTCTTGGCTTTTTTGTCAAAAATTATTTGCCCATATAAATATGGGTTTACTTCTGGACTCTTGATTCTGTTCCACTGGTCCATGTGTCTGTTTTGCTGCCAATACCATGCCGTTTTGATTACTGTCACTTTGTAGCATAATTCAAATTCAGACAGAGTGATGCCTCCAGCCTCATTCTTTATTCCCAGGATGGCTTTGGCAATTCGGAAGCTTTTGTGCTTCCATACAAATCTCATGGATTTTGTTCCATTTCTTTAAAAAGATGCCGATTGGATTTTGATGAGGACTGCATTAAATCTGTATAATGCTTTAGATAATAAGGTCATTTTAACTATGTTGATTCTTCCAATCTAAGAGCATGAAATATCTTTCCATTTCTTTGTAACTTCTTTGATTTTTTTAATAGGGTCTTATAGTTTTCATTATATAGGTCCTTGACATGTTGCATTAGATTTATTCCTAGGTATTTTACTCTTTTTGTTGCAATTGCAAAAGGAATTATTTTTTCCACTTCTTTTTCTGACACTTAGTTATTAAGAGCATAGGAATGCTATGGTTTCTTGAAAGTTGAGTTTATATCCAGAAACTTTACTGCATTTGCTTATTGTTTCTAGTAATATTCTTATAGAATCTTCAAGGATTTTCTATATAGAGAATCATTTCGTCCACAAATAGTGACAGTGTGACTTGTTCATTTACTATTTGGATGCCTTTTATATCTTTCTGATTGCACTCACTAGGCCGTCCAATGTTATATGGAATAACAATGGCGATAGACAGCCGTGCCTTGTTCCTGATCTTAGAGGGAAAGTTTTTAGTTTTTCACCATTAAGTATAATGTTGGCTGAGGATTTGTCATATATGCCCTTTATTATATTAATGTCCTTTCCTTCTATACTGATTTTATAAAGTGTTTTGATCATCAATGGATGTTGTATCTTGTCGAAGGCTTTTTCTGCATCTATTGGTAGGATCATATGATTCTTATATTTTAATTTATGTGGTGTATCACATTTAAAAATTTGCATATGCTGCATTATTCCTGTGTCTCGGGGATGAAGTTCACTTGATCGTGGTATATAATCTTTTAAATATGTTGCTGTATTTGGTTTGCTAGTATCTTATTTAAGATTTTTGCATCTGTGTTCATGAGAGATATTGGTCTGTAGTTTTCTTTATATTTGTTATCTTTACCAGGTTTTGGTATCAGAGTGATATTGACTTCATAAAATGAATTAAGAAGTATTGTTTCCTCTTCAATTTTTTGAAAGAGTTTGAGGAGAACAGGTATTAAATCTTCTTTGAATGTTTGAAAGAATTCACTGGTAAAACCATCTGATCCTGGACTTTTACTTTTTGGTAGGTTTTTGCTGATTGACTCAGTTCCCATACTGCTGGTCAGTCTATTTAGATTTTCCAGTTCTTGATTCAGTCTAAGAATGTTGTACTTTTCTAAGTACTGGTCCATTTCTCCTACTTTATTAAGTTTGGTGTTATGTATTTTTTATAGTATTCTTGCATGATTCTTTGTATTTCTGCGATGTCAATTATAATTTTCCCTCTTTCATCCCTGATTTGGTTTATTTGTGTTCTTTCTCTTTTTTCTTTAGTGAGTCTAGCCAGGAGTTGTCAATTTTTTTAACCTTCTCAAAGAACTAGCTCTTTGTTACATTTCTTTTTTCTATGTTTTTTTTTTGTTTTTGTTTTCAATGTCATTTATTTCTGGCCTAATTTTAATTAATTCTTTCTTCTGCTGACTTTAGACTTCATTTGATATTCCTTTTCTAATTTTTAAAGATGAAGCATTTGGTTGATTTTTGGGGCTCATTCTTGTTTTGGATGTAGGCCTGTAATGATATGAACTTTCCTCTTATGACTGCTTATGCTATGTCCAAAAGTTTTGACATGCTGTACTATCATTATCAGTCATTTCTATGTATTTCTTGATCTCTCTTTTTATTTCTTCTCTGACCCAGTTATTCTTCAGTAGCATGCTGTTTAATCTACATATATTTGTGGTTCTTTCCACTTTCTTTTTACAGTTGACCTCTGGTTTCAAAGCATTATGATCAGCGAATGTGGTTCGTATGATTTCAACCCTCTTAATATTCGTTGAGGCTCTCTCTGTGTCCCAGTATGTTGTCAATCCTTGAGAAAGTCCCATGCGCACTAGAGAAGAATATATAAGCAGCTGTTTAGGGGTGAAAGGCTCTGTAAATGTCGATTCTGTCCAGTTGGTCTAATGTAACATTTAAGGATGTTATTTCCTTATTGATTTCTGTTTGGATGATCTGTCCATATCTGACAGTGGGGTATTTAGGTTCCCTACTACCATAGTGTTTTAGTCTGTTTCTCTCTGTAGTTCTGTTAGTAACTGTTTTATATATTTTGGGGCTCCCTGATTGGGAGCATAGACATTAATAAATGTTCTGTCTTCTTGGTGCATGATTCCCTTTATCATTAAGAAGTGTCCCTCGGTATCTTTCTTTACATTTTTTATTTTGAAGTCTATTTCGTCTAATATTAGTACTGTTACTCCCACTTTCCTCTGAATGCCATTTGCTTGAACTATCATTTTCTATCCTTTCACTTTGAGTCTGTATTTGTCTTTGGAGCTGACATGTGTCTCCTAAAGGCCGCGTATGGTTGGGTTTTGTTTTTTGATCCATTCTGCAACTCTGCGCCTTTTTATTGGTGAGTTCAGTCCATTTCCATTTAGGGTGATTATTGAAATATGAAGTCTTCTTATAGCCATTTTATCTTTCGCTTTCTGGTAGCTCGGTGTTTCCATTGCTCCTTTCCCTTGCGTTTCTGTTTTTTTGTTTTTGTGTGTGTGTGTGTGTGTTTGGTTGGCTTTTGTGGGTTTTGTCTCTGAATCTTTGGTGTGTGGTTACCATTACAAATATATAAAGGATATATATATATATATATATATATATATATATATATATATATATATATATCTCGTCACCCCTTTTCTTCTGCGTGTGCTTTATCTCCATTCCCCTTTGCGAATTTGAATCTTTGAATCCTCCCCTTTTCCGTCACTACTGTCTCAGTTTGTCCCTATGTATGCTGAACGTTCTTGCTATGGCAATTCTCTTCTTCTTGTTTAAGCTTATAATGCCCTGTTCTTAGTGAGGATTGCACTCTTCTGCTTCTATCTGCCTGTGAGTCGTCTTACTCCTAATTATGTACTTTTTTTGTCATTTTGTTTTAGGTGAGCTGACCCCTTTCAGTATTTCCCGTAGTGCAGGCCTTGTAGTGGAGAATTCTCTCAATTTTTGTATGTCTGGAAAAGTCTTCATTTCTCCTTCATATCTAAGAGACAGCTTAGTTGCATACATTATTCTTGGCTGGCAGTTCCTTTCACTTAATAGTGTAAATATTTGATTCGTCTCCTTTCTGGATTGTAAGGTTTGTGCTGAGAAGTCTGACGATAATCTAATGGGTTTTCCTTAGTAAGTTACTGTCTTCTTCTCCCTGGTTGCCCTGAGAATTCTATCTTTGTCATTGATTTTTGATAATTTTAATACAATGTGTCTTGGTGAAGGCCTTTTTGGGTTGAGATAATTGGTTTTTCTGTCAACTTCTTGAATTCCAAGCTCCAGCTCATTCCTTAGATTAGGAAAATTCTCATCAACTATTTGTCTGAAAATGCTTTCTAATACCTGCTCCTTTTCCTCACCTTTGATAATGGCCATTATTCTTAAGTTTCCTCTCCTGATGGTATCAGCTAGTTCTTGTATTTCTCTTTCATTGTTTTTCATTCTTCAGGTTCTCTCTTCTTCCTTGTACTATATTTCTAAATTTCTGTCATTGCTGTCATTGATCCTTTCCTCCATTTGGTCGACTCTATTTCCCAAGCTTTTTATTTCATTGTTCATCTCTTGCTATGTGTTGTTTATCTCCAGAAGTTCTCTTTTGACCTTCTTGAGGGTTTCAGTCTCCTTGTTCTGCTCATCCAGTCTTTTTTTCAACTCCTGAAATTGTTGGTATGACTCATTTCGGAACTCACTGAGTTTTTTTCAGAAGTGCCTTCCTGAATTCTCTGTCATTCAAGTTGCATATTTCTATGTCTGTAAGCTTATTATCTGGAGATTTTTCTCTTTGTAACTGAGATGACTTGTCATCTTGGTTGTTCATGGTGCTAGTGGACTATTTCTCTGCCGTGGCTTTAATGGAAATGTATTCTACTTTGTTTTCCAAAAGAAGATTTATTATATAAAGGTCTTTCTTTAGCCTGTTGCAAAGAAAGTGCTTTTGTTTTGGTTTCCAGTAGGTGACGTCTAAGCCTCTTGGATCCTTGCCTTATATAAAGCCTAAATAATGCCTTTATATAATGCCTTTCTTTTCTTGTAGATATTTAATCACACTCACTACCCTCAGTTTCAGTCCCTGTCAGTAATAGCAACAGTTTCGGTAGCATTTGCTTAGATTCTCATGAGGCACCACGGTGTTCAGTATTGGAGGATATGAGGGGAGGGGCCCTCTGAGTTGGTAGTTGGGGGCTCTGGCTCAGCCTCAGCTTTTAACTGCAGTTGGTAAAAATTTTTCTGCAGACCACTTCTCTGCTTTCTTCCCTGATGACTGAGCCCTACCACTGGCTGTGTGGAATTCACAAACTCTCCCAGGCAGGGCAATTCACGGAACTCTTGCACGAACTTTCTGCACCTTCTCCCCTCCCCGTCCTCCTACAGGTAGCTCCAGTGGTTGCAAGAGACAGCTTTTTCATTTTTCCCAGTCAACTGCCCGACACCAAGAATTCTGACCTGTGGTAGCTCTTATGCACAGATCCCATGCTCAGACATGCTGGTGTGCAGTTGCATGTTTTTTGTTTAGTTTTAGATGTTCAACTTATCATTTTCTCAAGGGAAGAAATCTGGGGGTGTTTCTCACTCTGCCATGTTTCTCCAAAACCCCTCTAATTAATTTTTAATCTAATTATAACAAAATACTCCAAACATTGATACTTTAAAAACAACACTTATTATTTTTCCTTTTCTGTTGTCAGGAATCCAGAAATAGCTTAGCAGGGTTTTCTGGCTCCAGGCATTTTTCAAGGTTGCAGTCAAGTTGTTGGATGGGCCTGCAGTCATCTCAAGGTTCCAGTGGGGGAGGTACGTGTTTCCAAGCTCACTCAAGTAGTTGTTGGTAGGATTTAGTTTCTTACTGGCCATTGGACTGAAGTATTAGTTCCTTACTGACTCTTGACCAGAGGGCTTCCTCACTTTCTTGTCACATGATCTTCTCAATAGAGCAGTTCACAATTTGGCAACAGTCTTCTCTCAAAGCAAACAAGAGAATGAGAAAGGGAGAACAAGATGAAAACCAGAATCTTTATAAAACCTGATCTCAGAAGTGACATCCTATGGCTTTTGCTGTATTCTACTCATTAAAAGCAAGCCACTAGGTTTAGTTCACTCTAAAGGATTACACAAGCATGTGGATGTGAGGAGGTGGGGAAAATTTGGGACTAACCTAAAGGTTGCCAACTATACTGATTTTATGGAAAGCTCTCTCTTCTTAGGCTGGTTGGTTGGCAGAGGGACCAGTGCAGACCAAAATGTACTGGTAGTGGTTTCAGTTGAAATATATTAATGATTAAGGAAAACATCCAAGTGTCTGAGACTATTAAGAATTGAGAAAGGGGATCAACTGAATAAACTAAGATAGTGTTTCTTGTGCCTTTCTTACAGTTATGTAACATTGTCTTTTTTAAATTTCATGTGGCAACAAAAATTCACATGGCAAACAAAAAGTGAAGGTAGAGAAGGTATGAAATTAATGACAGTTGCCCATTGGGAAGGATGGAGGGAAATAGATTTTTCAGTGAATGACCCAGAATTGGATGTATGAGGGCTGAGAGAGAGAAATCAAATCACAGTCTTAGTTTTAACTTCTTGTTAAAAGACTTTCAAGAAACAGTACAAACCATGGATAGTAAATACATAGCCCTCATTCAAGGAATAAACTCTGTAAGAAAAACAAAAAAAAATACTTTTGCTCTTACAATTTGTGAAAAAGAGATCTCAAAGCATAATCTCACATGCTTATTGAGCTTTGCTCTGATAGGGATTATGAATGCTGGTTCAAAACTCTGTTGGTATTGCAGTTGGGAACCTCTTCTATAGCATGAGCTGCAAAGGATTGGTTAATAGGAAAATGCCATGTTATAGGTTTTATAATTTGCTCAGAATTTTTTTCCTATAAGGAGTCAAATAAGAGTCCTGGAAATTAGGTTACAGCACTAGTCCAAAAGGATTCCTGTGATGAAGCTGTCTTTACTGCTCTAAACACTTAGCCCCATCTAGCTGTGTGTGGTTTTAGAGCTAAATGGGTTGTAGTAGATGCTGCTTCACTCAGATCCTCTTTATTGAACTGATGCATCTATTTGCCAGCTGCTGTGAATGTTGGCTGCTGAAGGCTCACAGCTGAACCTTCTCTGGAAGAAATTGACCTTTACAGAGTGGAACTGCCTTGCTTAGGTGACCAGCCCACCTCCCTTTGGTGTGGGGAACAGCCTGCATCCAATGACTGACTGAAACTGAGATACCAAAGCCTGGCCATCTTACCTTGAGGTTAAATTCAAACTTTGGAACTTCCTAGGGGATCAAGTTGAAGCTAGTCTCCAGCTATACCATACCTTCACTTAGCTCTTCCCTGCCCTATCTTGATTCTTTTACTACTTTACAGAATACTTCTGGGAGCACTCCCTCAATAAATCACTTGCACATGAATTTCTATCTCTGGCACTACTTCTAGGAACCAGGTATAAGTCATGGGTCAACTGGAGATCAAATGGGAGACTGGGAAGTTTTTTATTCAACATTAGAGAGTAAGAACCTACTTTATTTTTTTTTTTTTGGCTTAGGGCACTATTTATCATTAGAGTTATTCCCTTGTGTGGAACTTCTTTTCATCTAAAATTATAGGATTGAAAAATAGGTAAAATGGTTAAACTGTAATACCTTAGCCTTACTGACTTTCTGTGAACAAACCTCCTTCCCTCCCTTTCCCCTTCTTCTATTCCTTCCTTTCATTTCTTCCTTGGCTTGCTCCAGGAAAGATTGAAGCTTTAAATTAAAACATGGATAAAATGGCATATGGTAACAAGTGTACCCAGAATGCTCTTCTCACAAAACTCTAAGCCAGTATCCTCCATACTGACAAACACCAAATTCTTAATCTATATAGAACAAAGAAATGGCCAATCCCCCTTACTGACATTCTGAGTTAAAGAGGATTGAAAAACAATTAACAGAAAAAATATGAGCTATCCAATTCCATATGTTTCACAAATTCTCTACCCTTAGTTCATGTATATCACCAGATAAAACCCACAATTTTTAAAAGAATAGCAAAGCAGAGGGAGTCCCTATGGAGGACCTTCTGTTCTGGAGGTCAGGGGCTCTATTCTACTTACTGTTGAGCTACTGGGTCCTCTTCTGGATCAGCAGCTCCCCTAGGTACCTTCGTAACCATATTGTAATATGAGGGTAGGTTATCCATTCTAAATCTCATCCTGAGAAATTAGAAAGGCCAGAGTTTAAAAATGAAAAAGTTTAAATTTAAAAAAATATATATGCACAGCAGAATATAGTGATTTAGATACATCCAAATGGAATTACCAGTACTTCCCTAAGGCAAAATTGAAATATAGACACAGTTGGTTACTATCTTCCTTCTTTCTTTCTTTTCATATCTCTCTTTTGCCATTGGGAAGGAACATCATGCTTTTTTTTGTCATGCAGTCTCTTCATTAAGTTATACTGTTCTGTATTATAGCCCCTGGACTCGGCCTCATACTTTGTTTGTCCTTCTCTTGTCAAAATTTACTTGTTCTATGACCTATGATGTCCCACTGTAACAATTTGAGACATTAATTTATTTAAGTTTATGAACTAAAAACTGTTGATGATAAACTATTTTAGCCTTTTGGAGTTATGTTAATAGGCACTCAGTGAAAGATAAAAAAATAACTGAACAGGATAATTGGTGCAATTTCAAGCCCTTCACTAAGTTGATAGGAACAATGTTTTGGAGAGAGAAGCCAAGTTCTTTAATGGAGAGCTTGACTGCTTTGTTTAGGTATTAAGCTAGCCCTGTCAATATGGCCATTATTAAATATGGCCATAAGATATATGTTCAAATTCTATAAGTGCATACTATAGGACATTTTTCATAAAAAATAAATATATGTTTTTGTTAAAATAAACTTTTCTACATCATGTTCTCCTTTTCATGAATTATTTTTTCCAATGAGAATAAAAGAAAAATCTCCTCTAGCTGCCTTCAGTTTTATAACCAGAGTATCCATTTTTGTTACACTCAATCAACTATAATCATTACTTTGAAAACCTTTAATTTGTTAACCCAGGTACATGGCTTATCCTGATGACTCCTTGAGTATCAAATCTATCAGTTCTACCATATGCAATGTTTAATGCTATGTTGGTTGCTCTGTGCAACCAATTTTTTTCTTTTATGGCAGGAACTGGCTGACTGATATTTCATCAAAGAATGTGGTAGCACCTTCAAGCTTAAAATATTTTGAAATAATATAAGAGTGACTCTTCACTTGACTTCAAGGTTGTCTGTTCTTGAGAAACGAATTTATTCAGGGCTATAGTTTTGGGGATTCAGCTGAATGAAGATTAAGTCAATTATTTGTGGTTTTTATATATCACTGACAAAATGCATCAAATAATTGCATGAAATTTTATGGTTGAATGAGAAGAGAATCATCAGCGGAGGTAACCATTGCTGAATAAACTATCATTTGTCATCATACTATAGCTAGTACTTCTGCCTTGACTTGGCATTGGCACTGAACAAGACAGACTCTGCTGCACATTTTGAGACTGCAGTATTTTCTACCTTCTGTATCTTATCACCTTTTCCAAACTTCTGTGCTGAATCAACATCCATAAAATATTTTTAAAAGTATTTGATGTATAAGCCATTAAAATGATGTGATGAACACAAAGCATCTTCTCCCAAAGAGACCTTGATTAAATAGTAGTTATTAATGTTGTTATTATTATTACTATTGTTTTTCTGAGCAAAAATCTCAACTTTATTAGTACCATAGGATTAATAAGCAACACAACTTATCATAACTAGCTCTTTGTGTACTTGGTAGCTAGAGACTAAGTTGGGGCAGGTTCCATCTATGTTGGCATTTTCCCAAATGTTTAAAAAATATCCTTTGAAAAGAGGCCAGTCAAGATGGCATACTATGAATGCCTCCTCTCATGATCACACCAAAATTATAATGAAACTACAGAGCAACCATCACTGTGAGTTGCCTGAGGTGTGGCTGAACAGAAGCCCTACAACTAGGGACAAACATAAGAGGTCACCTTGAACAGGTAGGAGAGACAGAGATGCAAAATGGCCCAGTCCTACAACCCCATGTGGCAATCGGGAATTGGGAGGATTATCTTGGTTGCAGAGCCCGCTCCCCTACCTGAGGAGCAAGGGGTCACATCCCCACACCAGGTTCCCAAGCCTAGTGTTCCAGTGCTGGAAAGAGAAGTCCCCACAACCTCTGGTAGTGAAAACCAATGGAAATTGTGGCTGAGTGAGACAGAGGACTGCAGGAGTCGCAGGTGTTCCTCTTAAAGGGCTCACGCATGGACTGACTTACATACTTGCTCACTCTGAGCTCTAGCTTTGAGGCAGCTGCTTGAAGAGCACCAGGGACACATGGGGAAGAACTGAAATTTTGGGCTTTGGGCTTCCGGCTGGATGGGCGGCTCTATCCTGGACAGAAGTGCTGGCAGTATCCAATGTTCCTTTTTTGAGCCCTCCTCCCTCTGATCTTGCAGACCTAGGAGCTGAGTTGCCATCAACCTGGATATCACAGGTTGCTCCACCCAGGTGATTCTCTGAGACCCTGCCTCTCCCAACTTTTAGGCCCACCCAAGTCACATCCAGTAGTTTATTTCATACAAATGGCCTGTTTTGGTTCTTGCTGTGGACTTTCCTAAAATCTCTCAAAGGCTTACAAAACCTAAAGAAGCAGCATCTGGCCTCAATGTGCCCCATACCTCTTGCTGAGCAGCCTCAAGCCCTGCACTAGTGACAGCTGGCCTTGGTTCTTGGTTTGGCCTTTCAAGCCAAACCAAGCATGAGTTGCAGCCATCTGTTGATTGCTTGGTGACTCTTACCAGGTAGCCCCAGAAGTGCATAGACTGTGGCTGAAGTTGTCCTGCAGCCAAATCTCTCCCAGGAGGCCCTTGGGCTGGCATACCCAGTGGCCTCCTTCGACCAGTGTCAGACCTAGAGCACCACCCAGGACAGCATCTGAGGAGGACACTCCTGAAGGCAGACTGAGCAGGCACCAGAGTTCTGCTAAAGTGAATCCTGCTCTGTAGAGTCAGCCCGTCCCCAGCCAGTTCTCACAACCAGTCATCCTGAGGGCAGCTCCTCCCATTGATGTGCAAACAGCTACCAAGTCTCAACTACAACATGAGGGCACACACAACCCACTCAAGGGACACACCTTGAGTATCTGGCTAGGTGAATAAGGAAGATCGTACCACTGGGCCCCACTGGACACCTACTACATAAAGCCAATTTATTAAGACCGGGAGACTTAGGAACACTATTTAATACATAGTAACAGACACAGGGAGAAAACCAAAATGGGGAGATAAAAAAGCATATCCCACATGAAGAAACAGAACAAATCTCCTGAAAAAGAACTAAACAAAATGGAGACAAGTAATCAGATGTAGAGTTCAAAATATTGGTTATAAGGGTGTTCAATGAACTTAGGGGAAAAGTAGATGAACTCAGTGAAAACTTCAATGAAGAGATAGCAAACAAAAATGGAGATGGAAAAATAAAAGGAGAACCAGTCAGTAATGATAAATACAATATCTGAGATGAAGAGTACATTAGAGGGAATAAAGACAATGGATGAAGTGGAGGATCAAATCAGTGATTTAGAGGATGAGATAGCAGAAGATACCTAATCAGAATAGCAACAAGGAAAAAGTATTAAAAAAACATGAAGATAGTTTAAGGACAACATCAGACATGACAACATTGCATCATAGGGTTACCAGAGGAAGAGAGAGAGCAAGAAATTAAAAACTTATTTGAAGAAATAATGATGAAAAACTTCCCTAACTTCGTGAAGGAAATAGACATAAAATCCCAGGAAGCTCAAAGAGTGCCAAACAAGAAGAACCTAAAGAGGCCCACACTAAGAAACATCATAATTCAAATGTCAAAGATTAAAGACAAAGAGAGAATCTTAAAAAGCAGCAAAAAAAAGCAATTATGTACAAGGGAGCTCCCGTATGACTGGCAGCTGATTTCTCAACATAAACTTTGCAGACCAGATTGGCAGAAAATATTTAAAGTGATGAAAAGTCAAGACCTACAATGTAGATTACTCTACCCAGAATGGCTATCATTTAGAATCAAAGGACAAATAAAAAGCTACCCAGACAAGGAAAAGCTAAAAGAGTTCATCACCACCAAGTCAGTATTACAGGAAATGTTAGAAGAACTTTAAGACGAAAAAAAATCCAATAGGTGAATAAATAATAACAATGACTACATAGCTATCAACAAGCACTTCAAATGAAAAAAGAATTAAATACTCTAATCAAAAAATAGAGTGACTGAATAGATAAGAAGACAAAATCCTTACATAGGCTACCTACAAGAGACTCACCAGACTAAAAGATACACACAGATGGAAAGTAAAGGGATGGAAAACGATATTTCATGATTGACCTAGAGAGTATTATGCTGAGTACAGTAAGTCAGATAAAGTCAAATGCCATGTGATTTCATGTATATATGGAATCTAAAGAACAAAATAAACAACAGCAAAAAAATAGAAACAAACTCATAGATACAGAGAATATTTTGAGGGTTACAAGATGGGAAAGGTTTTGGGGAGGGGGATTGGTAAAACAGGGGGAAGTGATTAAGAAGTAAGAATTGGTGGTTACAAAATAGTCATGTAGGTATAAAATATAGCATAAAGAATAAAGTCAATGCATAGTGTCAGATGGGTACTAGATTTACTGGGGTAATCACTTCGTGAGGTATATAGATCTGTAATCACTATGTTGTAAACCTGAAACTGATATAATATATGTCAACTATAATTGAAAAATAGAAAACATTATATAATTTTTTTAAAACCCCCCAAAAAAGAAAACAAAATATCCTTCAAGCATATATGGTATCTGTATGAAAAAAGTATAGGAAAATATGTGGATATTTAATAAACAATTGTTCAATGTGTTTACAAAAGTTGATAAATTTAAAACAATGAATGAATCAATGAATAAATGAATGAGCAAGGCATGTATATAGAACTGTGTTTTGTGTACCAGGTCACATAACATAACATTCTTTTAGAAGTGACAAAAGGCCTTCAACATCTTAGAATCTAACTCCTAACTTTGTAGATGAGGAAATAGAAGTAAAGTAATTTGCTTGATCCCAGGGTTCATTGGTGATGGCCCAAAACTTTTAATGATTTCCCCTCTTTCTATAAGAAGTAAGATGTGCTTTCTCCAACATACCTTAGGCTCTGAGAGCTCTGTAGGGTATTACAAAGGGCCTTGGCTCGAGAGGCAGAAAGACCTGAGTTTGGAGCTCAATTTTGCATTTCTTAACTGTGTAGTCCAGGGCAAGTCATTTAGCCTGAACCTTAATTTCTCATCAATGACATAACATGTACTTTACAGCCATTGATATAACATATAAAGTACCCAGCAAAGAGTAAACATGAATTGGTAATTCTCTCCTCTGCCTTTGATGTAGCATACCATAAAAGAGTTATGAAAATGGAGGCTATCAGTTCACTGAACCTATGTAATTTACTTTTAGTTTAAAACTAATACCAGAGTTGATTGTATAATATCTGAAAGGGGGTAAGAATTTTATTTCTTCATGATAGGAAATCTCATTTTACTGTTTCACCATCTAAGAAAACACAGATAATGAACTGATTATAGAATTGATTGTTATGGGTAACTTGAATTGTCTTACCTCTTTGAATTCTTCCCTGTTAAAATGCATGAGATTTTCTTTTCTTGCTGTTCTGATTGGGTATTTTCTACTACCTTGTCTTCCAAATTGCTGATTCGATCTTCTGCTTTATCTAGTCTACTGTGGATTCTTTCTAGTGTATTCTTCATTTCAGTTATTGTAATCTTTTTTCTGATTTTCTTTTATGGTTTCTCTGTCCTTTTTTACTATCTCTCTGTTGAAGTCCTCACTGAGATCATCTATTCTCTCCCTAAGTGCCTATCAATAGAGAACTGGATATAGAAGTTATGGTATATATATACAGTGGAATATTACTTGGCCATAAAAAATGAAATCACCATTTACAATGATGTGGATGCATCTAGAGGATATTGTGCTGAGTGAAATAAGTTGGATAGAGAAAGGCAAAAACCATATGATTTCACTTTTACGCAGAGTTTAAGAAACAAAATAAATGAACGAACTCAATGAAAACAGACTCACAAATATAGAGAACAAACTTGTGATTGCCAGAGGGGAGGGAGGTTGTGGGGCTGGGTAAAAAAGGTGAAGGGATGAAGTACAAATTAGTAGTTACAAAACAGTCACAGGGATATAGAGTATAGCACAGGGAATATAGTCAATGTTATTGTAATGTCTATATATAGTACCAGGTGGATATTAGAGTAATCTGGGAGATAACTTCATAAATTATATAAATGTCTAGCCATTGTAGTGTATACCTGAAACCAATATAAAAAAAGTGAATCATACAACTTTAATCGGTGAATTGTATGGTATGTGAATTATATCTCAGTGATACTGTTAAAAATAATATCAGCCATAACTGTATCAGGAGTTAATATTCATTGTAACAAACTTTAAAAAAATAATAAACAAATTTTCTATTAAAAATGCATGAGTGCTGGCACTTTGAAATTTTTGACAATTTTTTTTTTCATTCCAGTCATACCAAAGTCACACCACTGACCTTAATACAGTTATCCATTTGGCCCCATTTCCCTGTTTGTTAAGATTCTGTAGGAGGTACTGTCACTGGGTACTGAGAATGCTGAAAGCAAACAGCTCTGTCTTGTGCATTCTAGAATGACTGACAGTAGAAAAGGAGTTGCTGTATCTGGAGCAAGGATTTATAGATACATGCTAACAAAATTAAAAACAAGGTAAAGGACCCAGGTCATTATCATCTTTGCCAGTACTTTTTTTCTGGAGAAGTATATTAAAGCATTTCTCCATATTAGAAAATAAAATGAAGAATAGCAATGTAGCTTTTGCTAATTTTATTTTCTTCATCTGAAAAAAAATCTTAGTGATAGAATGACTGAAACAAGAATTACTGAGTGATTAACATGTACTAGGAACTTGTGTGTTATTATCACAACAGCCCTGTGGTCTGGGAAAACAGTCTTAAAAAGTTAAATAATTTAATCAAGTTCAAAGAGGAAGTAGATATAGTACTCAAACCCAGGTCTGCTCATAATCCTTAATATTGCCTGGATATTAATCAGCTTATTTGTGTGGTTTTAAAACCACAGTGAAAGAAGAGAAGTATAGTCAAAATACAGACAGATTTGCTATGCTCATTGTTACCCATTGGAAGCTAATTTGTCAAATAACCATTTCACCAAATAGCTAATTTGCCAAATTTATCAAATTTGGCAATTTACCTAAAAAATAGTTTGAATTCAAAGACTAAGAATATACATTAAATGAATATATTTATGAGTATATCCTTTATTAATATGCTTACATTTGAGAAGATATTTAAATTATGTTATTCATAATTATTAAATATGTTGATTAAAAGGATAAGTTTGTAGATAACTTTACTATTTTATGACCCTTCACTTTTGACCAACTGAGCATTCCTTAAAATGCTGCTAAGAGGAATACAGTTATTAAATATATTAATTGGACATTTAAGAATATTTTTTAAAACATGCTTTTGGTAACATTAAATTTTGAAAATTTGCAAACTTTCATGTGAATACAAATGATCTAGAGTGGTTATGTGTGTATCATTTGGGGGTCTTATTAAAAAGCAGATTCTGTGTCTGTTAGTCTGGGTGAGGCCTGTGAGTCTGCATTTATAGCAAGCTTCCAAGTGATGCCTATGCTGCTTTTGTCAGACCACATTATGAGTAACATAAATTTATAGGGAATTAAAGCTTTCAGTGAGTCAATATGTGGTGAACTGACCTAGAATCACAAACATCACAACTATTTCACTCCTTCAACTACATTTATCTTTGTTTTAGATATCCTTTATAAAGAAGATTTTGCTTAGCTATTAACACAACTAATCTTTAAACTGATACAGATCTGGGTAATGAGTCAAAAGCAAAAAAATTGCTTTATAATTGTGTCAGTAATCTAAACAGTTTGAGGAAAGCTATGATACTATCTGCTATCCTGTCTAACCCTGACTAAGCTCTAAACATAAAATATGTCCATGTAATTTTTAGCAGTTAGGAACATGCATACTTAGAGTTATTGCATAATGATTGAGCTTTAGCAAGTCACTGACAATTTGAAGTACCTGTTTTTATTGCATTAAATGAAATAAGTCCATGCCAGATGTTTTGAAAACTAAGATAGAAATAAATGTTATATATTATAAATTTTTGACTTAAATTATTTTGATAAAGTGAGTTATTGATAGGAAGAAAATGTATATTATTATCTACAACTGTGAAGAATATTTCATTATGCTGACAGAATTACTTTTGCTTTGAGAATATCTTTGAAGTAATTTAAATATTTAGTTAAACATGATTTGTAAATAGAGCCAAGTTATAGATTTTGTTTAGTACAGTAGGTCTCAATCTTGGCTATATCTTGGAATCACTTGGAAAGCTTTATAAAACCCCAATACTCAAGCCAATCCACAGATTAGCTAAATTTTAATCACTGCTATAGATTTTCAAAATCTTCCCCAATGGTTTTTCTAAGGTACAGCCAAGGTAGTGATGCATTTCTCAGTCTCTAATTTATGTAATTGCTTCTATTCTTTCTTCCTGAGCATGCTATTATATAGGAACACCAGTTCTCCCAGTTCTTCCTTTTCTTTTGGTTATTTACATGTAGGGCCATCTTTTAAGATGTCATAATTCTTGCTTATAAACTGGAATAAGGCATAAGTTTCAAAGACATACAAATATATAAATAATCTTTATTAAACCCATTATTTTTATGATAAAACTGAGACCCTCTAGGCAATAATTATTATTTGAACCTTATTTTTTGGCCTTGGTTCATATGTAATCATTGAACAACAAGTAAGCAGAGAATCAAAGTAATGATAATTTTAATGACACATGCAAGCAGTTCAACTCATTCCATCCAACAGTATCTTCATGGCAATGTTATTCCATTTCAAAGTTTTTGGACATTTATAGACACTCTTCAGCCTTGTTTTTTTTAATATATTTTAAACTTTTTAAATATGAAATATTGTATTCATGCAGAAAATTTCACAATTCATAAGTGTACAGTTTAATGATTTTTCACAAAAGGAACACAACTGTGTAACCATCCCAGAACATCCCTCACCTCCTCATCTCTCCTAATTGTTACCTTCCTGCCTAAACATAACTACTATTATGTTCATTCTTATTTTTCAAAGATTCTACTGAGTTTCTGAAAATGTCATACTGTGGTACTAAGAACGGAAAAAGTGTGTAAAAAACAGATGTGCTGATGTGTGGGCTTTTAATGACCCTGCTAGGTGTACATACAGTACTGTCTTCTATCTATCTCTGGTTAAGAAATGTTGGTTCAGGTTGGTGTAACCAAGAGAATAAGCTCCTTGAAAGCACAAGTGGAGATTATTAATTTTTTACCTCCCAGTTCTTAACATTTGACCAATATAGTAATAAATTTTGCTGATGTAGAGGAAGATTATTTGGAGGGAACCCATATAGGGTAAATGAGATAGAATAAGGATGCTTTATTTCCAAAGCAATATTCTTAATCCAGAGGATCACAAAACTTACAAAGTAATAAAAAAATAGGACTGAGTGATGTTAGAAATATGGAGTGAGAGACGTCCCTGATCTCTCCCCTTAAAACAACAATAAGCTGAACATCTAAAACTCATCAAAAAACACCCAAACTGCACACCAGCACATCTGAGTGTGGGATCTGTGCTTGAGAGCTAACACATGTCTGAACCCCGGGTTTTGGATGGTGGACTGGGAGACACAAAGAAGTTGCCTCTGGCAATCACCAGAGCTACCTTCAGGTGGAAGGGGAGTGGGGAAGATGCAAAGACTTTACTGAATAGCCCTGCCTGGGAGAGCTATGAACTCCCCGCGGCCGGCTGCTGTGCTCAGTCATCAGGGCCAAAGGCAGAGAAATGGGATGGCACAGAAACAACAGTTGCTTTTTAACAGCTGCAGTTGCAAAACCGAGGCTGAGGCACAGCACCTATCTCCCAACCCAGAGGGCCCCGTACCCCCATACACTCAGAGGCAGAACAGAGCAGAGCCCCAGGGGAATCTCAGAAAATACTGCTGCAACTCTCACTGACAGTAACTGACAGTGAGGGTAACTAACATGATTAAACATCTATAAGAAAAAAGAAGACATTATTAAGACTTTATATAAAGCAGGTATCTAAGAGGCTTAGACGTCACCTACTGGAAACCAAAACAAAAGCACTTTCTTTGCAACAGGCTAAAGAAAGACCTTTATATAATAAATCTTCTTTTGGAAAACAAAGTAGAATACATTTCCATTAAAGCCACGGCAGAGAAATAGTCCACTAGCACCATGAACAACCAAGATGACAAGTCATCTCAGTTACAAAGAGAAAAATCTCCAGATAATAAGCTTACAGACATAGAAATATGCAACTTGAATGACAGAGAATTCAGGAAGGCACTTCTGAAAAAAACTCAGTGAGTTCCGAAATGAGTCATACCAACAATTTCAGGAGTTGAAAAAAAGACTGGATGAGCAGAACAAGGAGACTGAAACCCTCAAGAAGGTCAAAAGAGAACTTCTGGAGATAAACAACACATAGCAAGAGATGAACAATGAAATAAAAAGCTTGGGAAATAGAGTCGACCAAATGGAGGAAAGGATCAATGACAGCAATGACAGAAATTTAGAAATATAGTACAAGGAAGAAGAGAGAACCTGAAGAATGAAAAACAATGAAAGAGAAATACAAGAACTAGCTGATACCATCAGGAGAGGAAACTTAAGAATAATGGCCATTATCAAAGGTGAGGAAAAGGAGCAGGTATTAGAAAGCATTTTCAGACAAATAGTTGATGAGAATTTTCCTAATCTAAGGAATGAGCTGGAGCTTGGAATTCAAGAAGTTGACAGAAAAACCAATTATCTCAACCCAAAAAGGCCTTCACCAAGACACATTGTATTAAAATTATCAAAAATCAATGACAAAGATAGAATTCTCAGGGCAACCAGGGAGAAGAAGACAGTAACTTACTAAGGAAAACCCATTAGATTATCGTCAGACTTCTCAGCACAAACCTTACAATCCAGAAAGGAGACGAATCAAATATTTACACTATTAAGTGAAAGGAACTGCCAGCCAAGAATAATGTATGCAACTAAGCTGTCTCTTAGATATGAAGGAGAAATGAAGACTTTTCCAGACATACAAAAATTGAGAGAATTCTCCACTACAAGGCCTGCACTACGGGAAATACTGAAAGGGGTCAGCTCACCTAAAACAAAATGACAAAAAAAGTACATAATTAGGAGTAAGACGACTCACAGGCAGATAGAAGCAGAAGAGTGCAATCCTCACTAAGAACAGGGCATTATAAGCTTAAACAAGAAGAAGAGAATTGCCATAGCAAGAACGTTCAGCATACATAGGGACAAACTGAGACAGTAGTGACGGAAAAGGGGAGGATTCAAAGATTCAAATTCGCAAAGGGGAATGGAGATAAAGCACACGCAGAAGAAAAGGGGTGACGAGATATATATATATATATATATATATATATATATATATATATATATATATATATCCTTTATATATTTGTAATGGTAACCACACACCAAAGATTCAGAGACAAAACCCACAAAAGCCAACCAAACACACACACACACACACAAAAACAAAAAAACAGAAACGCAAGGGAAAGGAGCAATGGAAACACCGAGCTACCAGAAAGCGAAAGATAAAATGGCTATAAGAAGACTTCATATTTCAATAATCACCCTAAATGGAAATGGACTGAACTCACCAATAAAAAGGCGCAGAGTTGCAGAATGGATCAAAAAACAAAACCCAACCATACGCGGCCTTTAGGAGACACATGTCAGCTCCAAAGACAAATACAGACTCAAAGTGAAAGGATAGAAAATGATAGTTCAAGCAAATGGCATTCAGAGGAAAGTGGGAGTAACAGTACTAATATTAGACGAAATAGACTTCAAAATAAAAAATGTAAAGAAAGATACCGAGGGACACTTCTTAATGATAAAGGGAATCATGCACCAAGAAGACAGAACATTTATTAATGTCTATGCTCCCAATCAGGGAGCCCCAAAATATATAAAACAGTTACTAACAGAACTACAGAGAGAAACAGACTAAAACACTATGGTAGTAGGGAACCTAAATACCCCACTGTCAGATATGGACAGATCATCCAAACAGAAATCAATAAGGAAATAACATCCTTAAATGTTACATTAGACCAACTGGACAGAATCGACATTTACAGAGCCTTTCACCCCTAAACAGCTGCTTATATATTCTTCTCTAGTGCGCATGGGACTTTCTCAAGGATTGACAACATACTGGGACACAGAGAGAGCCTCAACGAATATTAAGAGGGTTGAAATCATACGAACCACATTCGCTGATCATAATGCTTTGAAACCAGAGGTCAACTGTAAAAAGAAAGTGGAAAGAACCACAAATATATGTAGATTAAACAGCATGCTACTGAAGAATAACTGGGTCAGAGAAGAAATAAAAAGAGAGATCAAGAAATACATAGAAATGACTGATAATGATAGTACAGCATGTCAAAACTTTTGGACATAGCATAAGCAGTCATAAGAGGAAAGTTCATATCATTACAGGCCTACATCCAAAACAAGAATGAGCCCCAAAAATCAACCAAATGCTTCATCTTTAAAAATTAGAAAAGGAATATCAAATGAAGTCTAAAGTCAGCAGAAGAAAGAATTAATTAAAATTAGGCCAGAAATAAATGACATTGAAAACAAAAACAAAAAAAAAACATAGAAAAAAGAAATGTAACAAAGAGCTAGTTCTTTGAGAAGGTTAAAAAAATTGACAACTCCTGGCTAGACTCACTAAAGAAAAAAGAGAAAGAACACAAATAAACCAAATCAGGGATGAAAGAGGGAAAATTATAATTGACATCGCAGAAATACAAAGAATCATGCAAGAATACTATAAAAAATACATAACACCAAACTTAATAAAGTAGGAGAAATGGACCAGTACTTAGAAAAGTACAACATTCTTAGACTGAATCAAGAACTGGAAAATCTAAATAGACTGACCAGCAGTATGGGAACTGAGTCAATCAGCAAAAACCTACCAAAAAGTAAAAGTCCAGGATCAGATGGTTTTACCAGTGAATTCTTTCAAACATTCAAAGAAGATTTAATACCTGTTCTCCTCAAACTCTTTCAAAAAATTGAAGAGGAAACAATACTTCTTAATTCATTTTATGAAGTCAATATCACTCTGATACCAAAACCTGGTAAAGATAACAAATATAAAGAAAACTACAGACCAATATCTCTCATGAACACAGATGCAAAAATCTTAAATAAGATACTAGCAAACCAAATACAGCAACATATTTAAAAGATTATATACCACGATCAAGTGAACTTCATCCCCGAGACACAGGAATAATGCAGCATATGCAAATTTTTAAATGTGATACACCACATAAATTAAAATATAAGAATCATATGATCCTACCAATAGATGCAGAAAAAGCCTTCGACAAGATACAACATCCATTGATGATCAAAACACTTTATAAAATCAGTATAGAAGGAAAGGACATTAATATAATAAAGGGCATATATGACAAATCCTCAGCCAACATTATACTTAATGGTGAAAAACTAAAAACTTTCCCTCTAAGATCAGGAACAAGGCACGGCTGTCTATCGCCATTGTTATTCCATATAACATTGGACGGCCTAGTGAGTGCAATCAGAAAGATATAAAAGGCATCCAAATAGTAAATGAACAAGTCACACTGTCACTATTTGTGGACGAAATGATTCTCTATATAGAAAATCCTTGAAGATTCTATAAGAATATTACTAGAAACAATAAGCAAATGCAGTAAAGTTTCTGGATATAAACTCAACTTTCAAGAAACCATAGCATTCCTATGCTCTTAATAACTAAGTGTCAGAAAAAGAAGTGGAAAAAATAATTCCTTTTGCAATTGCAACAAAAAGAGTAAAATACCTAGGAATAAATCTAATGCAACATGTCAAGGACCTATATAATGAAAACTATAAGACCCTATTAAAAAAATCAAAGAAGTTACAAAGAAATGGAAAGATATTTCATGCTCTTAGATTGGAAGAATCAACATAGTTAAAATGACCTTATTATCTAAAGCATTATACAGATTTAATGCAGTCCTCATCAAAATCCAATCGGCATCTTTTTAAAGAAATGGAACAAAATCCATGAGATTTGTATGGAAGCACAAAAGCTTCCGAATTGCCAAAGCCATCCTGGGAATAAAGAATGAGGCTGGAGGCATCACTCTGTCTGAATTTGAATTATGCTACAAAGTGACAGTAATCAAAACGGCATGGTATTGGCAGCAAAACAGACACATGGACCAGTGGAACAGAATCAAGAGTCCAGAAGTAAACCCATATTTATATGGGCAAATAATTTTTGACAAAAAAGCCAAGAACACACAGTGGAGAAAGAAAGCCTCTTCAATAAATGGTGCTGGGAAAACTGACAGGCCACCTGCAAAAGAATGAAACTAGACTGTTGTCTATCACCACACACCAAAATTAACTCAAAATGGATTAAGGTCCTGAATATAAGACCTGAAACAATAAAATGCATAGAAGAAAACATAGGAACTAAACCCAAGGACCTTGGACTTAAAGAGGATTTTGTGAATTTGACCTCAAAGGCAAGAGAAGTAAAAGCTCAAAGAAATGAATGAGACTACAGCAAACTAAAAAGCTTCTGCTCAACAAATGAAACCGTCAGCAAGGTAAAGAGACGATCATCCAAATGGGAAAATATGTTTGCAAGCAACACCTCCGATAAGGGCCTAAGTTCCAAAATATACAGAGAACTCATACGATTCAATAACAACAACAACAACAACAACAACAAAACGATCCAGTCAAAGAAATGGGCAGAGGACCGGAAGAGACACTTCTCCCTAGAGGACATACAAATGGCCAAAAAATACATGAAAAGATGCTCAATATCGCTAGCTATTAGGGAAATGCAAATCAAAACCACAATCAGATACCATCTCACACCTCTTAGAATGGCTATAATCAACAGGAAATGTAATAACAAATGCTGGAGAGGATGCGGAGAAATAGGGACCCTCATACACTTTTGGTGGGACTGCAAATTGGTACAGCCACTATGGAAAACAGTATGGAGGTTCCTCAAAAAACTAAGAATTGATCTACCATATGATCCAGCAATCCCTCTGCTGGGGATTTACCCCCAAAGACTTGAAAACCCATATCCGAAAAGATATTTGCACACAGATGTTCATAGCAGCATTATTCACAGTGGCCAGGACATGGAAGCGACCCAAGTGTCCTATGATAGATGATTGGATGAAGATGCGATGATACATATATACAATAGAATGTTACTCAGCCATAAGAAGAGATGAAATACTGCCTTTTGCGACAGCATGGATGGACCTCGAGATAACTATACTAAGCAAAATAACCCAGACAGAAAAGCTGTAAACCACATGATATTACTTATATGTGAGATATATACCTAAAAGCAACAAATAAACATGACAAACAAACAGAGTCTTGGGGACATGGAC
>PVKZ01007344.1:0-24216 GCA_004027375.1 Macroglossus sobrinus | reverse complement strand
CTGCTCTAAAAATTAAAGTCTCTTAAAAAAGAGAAAAGAAAAAAGAAATGCCCTTTCCTCACTCTGCCACCAATGAAGGATGTCAGCAGGGATCTTGACCCATCTGCAAACAGGCTATGGACCTCCTTCTAGATGGGCTCCTCCGTGCCCTGGGGGCTCCCTGACCTGCCAGGGGCTTTAGGGCCTCTGCACAGGAGGGTTCTGAAGGTGTAGGTCTGGTGCACAGCAGGAGCTCAGCAAGGACTGGAGAATGGTCCAAAGATTCTTTTTCTGGACTCTCTCTCTCCAACGAAGTTCCTGGATAGCCAGAACCCACCTTCCCACACACACATTCTATCCTGCCCTCCATGTCCACACACAGAGATAACGAAGGCAAAATCAACAGCGGTATCCTTCTGCAGTTGCATCCCTGTGATAGAAGTGAGTGGAGGAGGGGACATCACTGATAAAGCAGTGGCATGTGGATCTTCAGTGTCAGAAAAATGCACCTCTACAGCTTCTCCCTTTTAACCTGCCCTACATGTGGCTGTTGGGCTGTCTGGAGACAGGAATGCCTGTCAATGAGCTGCTACCAGCCTGGCCCCAGTTAATCATTTACTGACATCCTATATATAAATAGGTGCCAGGCATTGTTCCCTAACAGTAAGAGGACCTGCCAACCTGCCACCACCTGGAAGAAGGGAGGTTCTGGAGCTGAGAATGAGATCCCTGTGAACAGACCTCTGAGTGAGCCTATCAGGGGTGCCTCAGAAATCTCTTGACAAGGAGGTGCCCTTAGTGTAATTCTGGCCCATTCGCCTGGGGGCACCTTGGCAAAAGGTGCTTCTGGCCACCACTCCCACGCACAGTCACCGCTGGAGATGATGGGGCCATGAAGAAAATCCCCCAGCTGCCCCCACTCCCGGAGAAAATGACCTGCGTGTCTTACCTTCCTAGCCTACGCCCTGGAGACCGGCCAGCTTCCTCCCGGGTGCAGAGCCCACTGCGCGTGGCGGCGCCCCTGGCAACTTCCACCAACCCACAGGCCTCATGGGTGAGGACAGCACACACACTCTCGAGCATGCCTAGATTCTCCGGAAGGCTGCCCAGTCTTTGAGTGTCTAGAGAGCTGCATGAATGTAAGAAATGGAATCTCAGACGGTTGCTTAAAATACCCAGCCTCAGGAGGAAAAGCAGTTGACTACTGTGTCTAAGGGCTGGTTAGAAGCCTGGCTCTGCCTCTTACCACCTGTGTGACCTTGAGCAAGTCACTGCACTTCCCCTGTGCTTCAGTTTACTCACTGGTAAAATGGAATAATAAATAATGAAAATGGAAAAATAAATACCCTCTGAGGGATTTTTTTTTTACAGATTAAATATGTTAATGAATGTAAAGCACTTAGCACAATGTCTGGATCATGATAGAATTTTCTGGAAACTCTATCCCTGTGTTGTCTAATACAGTATCACCAGCTACTTGTGGCTGTTGAGCCTGTGAAAACATGGCTAGTATGATTGAGGAATTTTTAATTTTACTTAATTTTAATTTTACTTAATTTAAATGGAAGTAGGCACGTGTGAATAGGGGTTTACATTGCACTGGGCAGCTGCATCCCTGTAATAGAGGTGAGTAGGTCTGGAACATAGTAGGTGTCCAATAAATGCTATTTATAATGATCATTAGGGGTTAGTTTTATTATCAGGGGGCTTGCTGGGTCAGGAATCAGGAGGCACCACCTCTCAGGAGCTCATGCCTTGGGACCCTATAAATACCCCTTTCCTGTCTACAGTACTGCTCCTGTGGCTGTTGCAACCCCCATCCAGGGTTCACCTAGGGAGAGCGACATCCTATGCTGAGAGCACCTGCCAGTTCAGGTGAGACCAGAAAAGGCCAGAAAATTTCCTTCTGAGACTGACTCTATCTCATTTCTAACTGGGTAAGTCAACCACACGGCCTGGTCTCTCCGTAAATACTGTTCAATGCCTGCCTGGCTGAAGTGATCTAACAGTGCTGAGTGTGACACCCTCACCGTTTGATACATAAGGAAACTAAAGCCAGAGAGGTTCACGCAGCTACTAAATGGCATGGCTGCAAGTGGAACTCGGGACTGTCCAGTTCCTAAGGCTGGCCCTTTCCCTACTCCAACCCTCTGCATAGCTCATGACCACATGTAGGTCACTGATTTGGGCCCCAGAAGGACGAAGAGCAGGATTCTGGAGCCAGACACCCAAGCTGACAACCTCCATGACCTTAGGCAAGTGACTTGCCATCTTTGTGCTTCAATTTCTTTATTGTTAAGGGACAGTGTTTATCCACTTCATTGGGCACTGAGGTACTTAAATGAGGTCATCTGTGTAAAATGTTCAGTAAATGTTGTTTTAAAAAAAACCAACTTTATCCCATTCAAATGGCTTTAGTTGAGCCTTTGTTTTGCTTGAGTGAAGGATCCCAAAACTCAGCTATTGAGTTTTAATAAGTCTTAAACACAGACTTGGCAAATTCAGAGAAGAGAAATCATTGGGAAACTTGGCTCTCAGAGAGTGATGTTGTCCAAGATAGATGACTTGAGGTTCTTAGAATCCCAGAACTGTCTTCATGGAAAGTAAGAGAACGACAAAGAGAGATGACACTTGCCAGGAGGTCACAGGAAGTTAGGGCAGCATTGACACAAAGAGTCAGGTGTCCTCATTTCCCATGCTGGGGATCTGCAGCTCTGGGTGGGCCCACTGGGTAACAAAAATGCCCTTTCCTATCTGCCAACCGGCAACAAATGCTACCACCCTCTCCCAAAGCCCCTCGTGGGGTAATAGCAGGGCAGACTCAGCCAACTGCACAGGAGACATAACTAAGCAAGAACACTAGGGCCCACACTACTCCCCTCATCACATGGTACAAGGGGGCTGAAGCCCAAGCCATCACTGTCAGAAGCTCCTGGAAGCCTGACTGCCAGAGACCAGAAAAAAGCATCGAAACGCACCGACGGATATGGCTGCAATATTCATGAGAATTTCTGTTGTCCTAAGCCTGAAAGCACATAAGAAACTATTTGAGTCAACCCAGCATCAGAGAGTCCCAAAATATCCCACCCAGAATTCTGGATTCATTCTGCAAGCATTGTTGGAATCCCTACTTGGCACAGCAGGGGAATGAGGGGAGGGCTCTGAATTTTCAGCCCAAGAACTGAAAACTCAGAGAAGGTAGAAGTTTCTTTCTTGCCTAATGACTTTTCCCCCACCCCTAACTTGTCACCTATATCTATTGCTTACCCTGAAGCCTGAGCACAGCACCACATATGTGAGTTCACGTGAGTCCCCCTTGCTCAAAACCCTCTCACAGCTCCCATGTCACTCAGAGTAAAAGCCAAACTTTGAGATGGATGATCAGCTTCCCGTTCCTTCCCTGATCTCATCTTCCCTCTTCCATTCCTGTTCCCTTCCCTTTAGCCTCACTGGCTTCCTACTAAACACTATTCCCTACTCAGTGCTTTTTCATATGCTGTTTTCTCTGACAGGAACACCCTTCCTGCAGGCACATGCATGGTCCCTCTTTCCCTTTATGTCTCTACTCAAATGTACTCCATCAGAGAGGTCATCGCTGACCACTCCTCTGGAAAGCCCTCCCCACCACTCTCTACTTCCCTTCCAGCTTCATTTTCTTCACAGCATTTGTCACTTCTAATATGTTATTTACTGCTTATCTATCTCATAACTAGATTGTATGCCTCATGAGAATAGAAATGTTGCTTTACCGAATTCTCAATCTGCACTTCCCAGAACAGTGTCTGGCACATAAATACTCAATAAATATCTGTGGAAGGAAGGAAAAATGATATGAATGGAGGGAGGGAGAGAGGGCAAGAGGAGAGGAGGGAAACAAGGGAAAAATGGAGAAAGTTTTCTTCCAAGAACTGTCAGAAAGCCTCCATCCTGGCCCCTGCTATCAGCTGACTTCATGAGTTACAACTACAAAGAAGACCCTCCTTGCTCATAAGTTTCTATCGTGCCCACTGCCTGATGGAGCAGACACTGCAGCCTGGCATTCACAGCCCTGCGCCAGCCAGAACTGATGGAATTCTCCCACCTCGTCTCTTTCCCTGTACACACCTGACCCCAAGCCATGTTTCCAGGGACTCTGCAGAAGCTCACGGCTCTCCCTCTGCCCTCTGTGAATCTCAGTGAATTGGGGTCATGAGGCCATGTTCAGACCCTGACCAAGTGGGACAGGAATCCTGGCTTCTCCAAGGTCTGCCTGTGTGACCTTACAGAGAGCTGCCTAAGATCTCTGTGCCTCGGGTTCCTTATAGAACAAGTGAAGGAGATCACTATTCTCCCTCTTAGCGCTGTCCTGGTAAGTGGAGGAGGTGACCTCTGCGGAGCACTTGGGACAGTGCCCAGCACAGAGGCTTCTCAACCTCAACCACAGGGCCATTACAGGCTAGACCCTTCTTTGTGGTGGGGCCTGTCCTGTGCATTGCAGGAGCTTGAGCAGTGTCCCTGGCCTATTCCCACTAGATGCCAGTAGCAACCCCAGTTGTGACTAACAAAAACGTCTACAGACATTGGCAATTGTCCCCTGGCATAGGGCTGCCAGATTTACCAATGCCACCTTATGCTAAAAAATTACTCATTATCTGAAATTCAAATTTGTGTGACCTGTATGTCATGGGTTAGAGTGGAACCACCTCAGGGTCCCAGTAGTCAGTCAGTCTTTTCTCTCACCTTCCTCCAACCTCCTTAGCATGTCCCACCCACCTCCCATGCCATCACCCCCCATGCAGCACCTGGGAGGCTTAGTTCTCCAAACCTGCCCAGCTCAGCAGATGAGATCAGCTCTCCTTCACAGCCCTTCCACCAGTTCTAGTCTGCAGAGCTAAAGTGGCTTCCTCTCCAGCGCCTGCTTCATCCCCTAGCCTCCTTCCTGGGGTCTACCCTTAAGCACATCCAGCCTGGAGGCAGGAAAACAAGGCAGTTAGTCACTTTGCTTCTGTTAGCAACTAGGAGTCATGTAGCTGGCTCCTTTAATGGCAATCATCATGGCAACGAGAAGCCAGTCCCTGCTCTCTCTGGGAACCAAAACAAAATTAAGGCAGGGAGGGAAAAGAAAGGGAAGGTGAAGCAAGCCAGGAAGGAGCCAGGGTAGAGCTGAGTGGATTTAACTGGAGGAAATCAGCTGAAGCTTTCCCTCCATGGCACTGGGGAGACAGAATAAGGTGCCTGCCTTGAAGAAGCTCAAACTAACATGGTGGATGTTTCCACATGTTTGATTCTGACAGTTGAGTAAGTTTCATCCCCATTATGCATAAATTGAAACCCAGACACTTGTGAAGGTAAAGTAGATGCTTGTCCAAGGTTGTGCCACTTACAAGCCATCAATTTCAGCTCCACCTTCTTTCCATGTTCCTCCAGTCCTGCCCACTCCTTTCCCTTTGCTTCCCTAATAGGACCAGGTACACTGTACCCACTGCATCCAGCACTGTTCTTTTCTCTCTTTCACGTCCTCCCATTCCTTAAATTTACGATGCACCCTCCAAAAGTTTTTGCACATGTGTTTCCTCTGCCAGGAATGGTTTTCCTCTGTCTCTTTCTATCTCATAATCTTGATATAGCGTCTCAAACATCACTTCCTTTGGGAAACCTTCCTGGGCCCTGGGTGAGGTCACTTCTCCCTCTTATGTGTTCTTGTGGCTCCAAGTACCTCTCCTTCAGACCTCAGTGCACAGCCTGTAATCATCTTTTAATTACACTCAGAATGTCTGCCAGGCTCTGTCTACTGTACTGGAATGGCAGCCCAAAGAGGGCAAGGCCTATCTTGTTCACTGTGCTAGCCACAGAGCCCAGCCCAGGGCATGCAGACGCCCCTCAGTCAATAAACACCCGCAATCGAACCCAGTACCCACTGAGCCCAAAGCTGCTTCTTGACTGCTTCATGGTTCTGGGTCACATGGGCTCTCCGAGTCAGCACTGGACACAGCTTCCAGTCCCACAGCCCCTGCTCGCCCCCATGGCTTCGGAGGCTCAGGCAAAGCTTGCTGATGTGACTGGCTTATCTACAGAAACTGACTGTTACACAGCCTCTTCCAGAAAGAAGTATGGGAGGTGCCTCTAGGCAAGGCTGTGACAGGCAGGGATGTGGCTCCTCTGAACCCAGACAATGGGGAAAGAAAGACCTGATTCAACTCCCAGACGGTTAGGCAAAGAGCGACCCTTCAGTATTACAGTGGACACTGGCTCTCTTATGTTGGGGGAGATGCTCCCCAAAGAGGTAGACAGAGGAAGGAGTGAGGTCTGCTCTGCAGTGGGGTGGTGGGAGGGAGGAGGCATGGGCTTGTTGCCATGCCCTTAGGGGTACCCATGCTGAATAGTGGTGTCACAGACAAAACACTTGAACCTGTTCCCCTTCACTCCTCTGTGCCCTTGAAACATCACTTACTCTCTCTGGGCCAGTTTTCTCATCTGTATAATAGAATTTATAGCTCCCATGCACGACAAGATTGTGGCACTGTGTACACGTAGATGAGTATGTTTGGGATGCAGGGGGCAAAAACATGGCTCTGATGTCAGGCAGACCTGGGGGGTAAGTCCCCAGCTCAGTCCCTTCTTGGCTGTGTGCTCTTGAGCAACTCACTCTTCCTTCGTGAGCCTCAGTTTCCTTGCCTGTAAATGTCACCTCGTAAAGTTTCTGTGTACACAGGGCAGGACACAGAGCAGCAACCAGTAAGTGGAAGCTTTATGACTAAAACAATGTGCCCCAAGAAACACAGAATTTAGAAACAGCCACCAATTCTGTTAAGTCCTGCCCTCTGATTGCTGATCTAGGGTCCAGGGGTGCTTGAGGCCCTTTCTCCAGACTTGCAAGGTTCTGACCCTGCTGCCTGCAAGCACCAAGCAGGAGGCCAAAAGGTCACTCTGATCAGGAGATGGCATCGAGCCAGGTGGAAAGCTCATTCTGAACCCCAGACTCAGGTGCTCCCAGGAGAGAGAATGCAGGTCCAGACAGCTGGCTGCCAGGGGCAAAGTGTCCCCCACGGCCCAGACTAGACTAACATGGATGGGGCTTCCAAAGACACTACACTCATGGCTCCTCCTCCAGATGGGGAAACTAAGTCCTGAGAGAGGCAAGGAGGGAGCTGGTGCCAGAGCTGGGACTGTGGCACCAGCTAGAGCCCTGTGCAGAGGCGGAAAGCATTGCGTGCCCCCCCCCAGATGCCTTACTGACATGCTCTTCTGCCTGCAGCCCCCCTACCAATGGAACCAGATGACCATTTTCTTAAAAACACAGACATTCTAGGTAAAAACATCGGGGGAGCATATCTTACATCTAGGTTTGGTTAAACAACAGAGAGACTGCAGGTTTTTAACCTGAAGGCTTTGGGGCAGGGGTCTACACACACCCTCCCCTAAAACAGTCATTCGAATACATGGATCTGTAGGTTTTGTTGGAAAGAGGGTCTAGACAGAGCTTTGTTCAGGTCCCTACAGGGGTCTCTATAAGGCTTGAGATCAAAAGCTCTGCGCCTTTCTGATGGATTCCATGTATCCTCCAGGTCTTCTTGTTCAGAAAGGCCAGAATGTACAAGCAGCCCCAGAGCTGATACTTGAAACAACATGGGATGTGACACACACAGAGACATACACCCATGCTCCCTGAGGAGGAGGGGCAGCAACAGATTCCTGCCTGAAAGCTGCCTTTGGAGGCTGTCTGCTCTCAGGCGGGGAGGGGCTTCTTGGTGCTCAGCATTAATACCCCAACATACACAGAGGCACGGATATCAGGCCAGTCCCCAAGGTCTGTGGCCATTCATGGTCTCGAGTTATGGACTCAAGATACACCTGTGATGCCAGCTCGGCAGCAGTGGGTCCCAGACTGAAGCCAGTCCCCAAGGTCTGTGGGTGATACAGGGAGGGCGACACATACATAGTCACAGCCTCACTCATTCACACACAGACTCGTGCACCACATCTCAGGTCACGCACACACAGATAAACATACACACACAGAGTCACAGCCTGACTCATTCACAGATTCCTGCACCACAGATACACATCATACTCACAAAAACAGATAAAGACACAGAAACATGTACATACAATACATAAAGATACACAGATATCTCCAGATACACATTCTCAGATACACTCACAGCCACATGTCCTCACCCACAGAGCCCATGTACATGCACATACATATACACACACACACAGACCAGGCACCTAAATGCTTCCCCCAAAACTGATCACTATAGATCCGTCCTCCCCCTCTGTAGGAAGTCATGGGTTAGTAACTCTAAAGGCTAGACTGGTCTCCTGGCTGATCCCAGGGAGAATTATGGGCAGAGGAGCAGCTGAACCCAGTCTGATTCTCACTCTCCTACTTGAGTGGGGTGGGGTGTGGGATGAGGGGCTCCTGTCCACCAGGAGGGCGCAGGCACATGCCCACAAATGTAGTAACCTGATTTCCAGGGATTCTCAGGGAGGAAGACCCCTGGCTCCTGGGGTGGCTGCAAGTACTGAGAATTGGGTGTGTTTTTGTGTGGGTGGGTGCTTTATTTTCCCAAAGAGAATCTTCTCCCTTTTCTAAAGTATGGTCCTCCCTCTGTAACCCCATTCAACTACACCTCCCCCCGCACCCCTCTCCCCCAACACACTTAGTCTCTCATGTGCTTGTATCTCAGTGAGACTAGCTCACCAATCCTCCACGAGATGGGGTCCTACCCAGACTCATGCAGGTGTGCCCCACACCTGGAAGGCCCCAACGTTGCATGGGCCAGTGCAGAAAAGTATCCAGAACCCCTCACTCCTCCCCCATACTCACCTGCTGCGGGCCCTGAGGGAGGTTATCTACCCATCCTGGTGAGCCCCACACCCGAGGTGGTCGCTCCGCCATCAGTGGCCATCCCACTCCCTTCATTCCCCCCACTCCCACCAGGAACCACCCCCACTTTCAATTTATTTTCCTGGGAGGTTTGTGCTCCCTGCTTCCCGGAGGATCGCATCCCCCGCCCCGCCCCCTACCTCCTTCTTGACTGTGCGTAACAGCCTCTGCCGGGTCTCCGCCTCTGTGGGACAAGACAGGAGGGCGGCCGATTAGTCGAGGGCTGGGGCCCGGCTGCCCTCCCGCTGCATCCGCGCCCCGTGCCCTCTCACCCGCGGGGCCTGAAGTCATGGCTGAGCGCGCGGCGTCGCGAGACCCTTGACCGCTGCGCTCCGGTCGCTCAGCTCTGGGCTGCGGCCGCGGTGAGGCGGGGCCTGGAGCCCAGTGACGTCAGGAGCCGCGGCGCATGCGGCCCCGCCCCTCCGGAAAGCCGCTGCTGGGACGCCCAGGTGCCTCACTAGAGTTTCTCCCTGCCAGACGCACAGCCTTGCTCCTGCCCTTGCAGCGCCGGCACCTCCCAAGGCCCCCCCCGCCCCGCCCGCCCAATGTCCCATGTTCTACCCCCTTATATGGGGCAGAGGAGCAGAACACATCATTTATTCAGTGTCTGCTATGTGCTAGGCTCGAGGAAGTGGCCGGAGATGGTGGCACAATGTTTTCTCATCTTTGAAACAGGTATACTATGGTTACCAGATGGGAATGAGATGAGAATTAAATGAGATGTTGTATAAAGCGCTTAGCACAAACCCAGAAAAAAAGGCCAGCACCCATAAATGGTTATTGCCACTGCATTTTTAATTATTATTATCGTTGTTGTTGTAATTATCACGGAGAGTCTTACAAGACATACTGGCTCTCCATCCAGGAGAGGCCAGGCCTTCAGGGGCTTCCTCCCTCAGACATGCAGCTCATTGGGAGAGTGGGGTCCTCCCAGTGGGAGGCACCTGTCAGCCAGGACCTCCAGGGCTGGGCAGGCAATGGCTTCTACAGAGGAAGGCATGTTCCACCACATTTCTGAATGTATCCTCCCCAAATGAAGCTCAGGTCAAGAAGTAATTATTGAGTACCTACTATGTGCCAGGTTACCATGCTGGAGATACTGAAGTGAGCCAGAGAAACTAAAAGTCCTGCTCTGTGGAACTTAGGAAGTAGATAACAAAATGAATAAGTGAATGATATAGTAAGTCAGAAGATTCTGGAAAAGAATAAACTAAGCAAGGGGTCAGACAGGGTGGGTGCAGATTGGTGGGGTTTATATTTTGAGGTAGGGTGGTTGAGAGAGGTCCCACTGAGAAGATGACATTTGAGCAAAGAGGAAAAGGGGTAGGCTGTGGGAATATCTGGATGACGAGCATTCCAGACAAAGAGAACAGCAAGTGCAAAGGCCCTGGGGTGGGAATGTGCCCACTGAGTGTGACAAATAGCAAGTAGGCCGGTGGTATTGGAGTGGAATGTGCAAAGAGGACAGTGGTGCTGAAGTGACATGAGCAAGGAGGACAGTGGTCAGTCAAGGTTCTGCAAGGCCTGGAAATCTACTTTAAGCATTTGCCATCCTGTCCCCCAAAAGCCCCCCAGTATTCAGTCCTCCTTTCAGGAAGACCAAGGACAACTCATTGTGTTCCCTCTCCCTGCAGCAGTGGATCCAAAGCTCTTTCTTTCCATTTGTCAGTGTCAGAGGTCTTTGGTCATAAGCTATGGAAGCCGACTTTGGCTAATTCAGACAAAAGGAATAAACTGGAAGGTTAAAAGGCATTCCCAGAATCCATGAGAACCTGGAGAACTGGTCAATGGACAAAACCAAAGCAGCTCTGGCAACCCAGAAAGGGGGATTCTTGGGAATAGCCACCTGGCAATGACAATGTGGTTAGGGCACCACCACTCAGGCGAAAGGTGGTCAATCTGTTTGAGATTCCAATTCCAGAGAGGGAACATCCAGTTGGCTTGGCCTGGGACACACCTGTTTCTTGCTGGGGGATGACAGTCCCAATTATAATCCTACCACCCTACTAGTTCTAGTGAGGGTGTGGTGAGACCCCCAGGAGCCCAGAAAATGTGAAATGGTTGCATGATAGCAAAACAAAACAAAACAAAACAAAACAAAAAACCATATATTATAACCAAATATTGCGGACCTATCCAGCTACTGTGCTAAGGGCTTTGGGCTTTGCTTGCATGATCTTATAGCCCCCAAGATATTTTTGTAATTGAGAAGGCCAATCCTAAAGAGGACTTTGTCCAAGCTCACATGAGCAGCAGCCAGAATTGTAACCTCAGGGTACAAGAGATTGATCCAGTGGTTCTCCATCTTGACCACACTCCTAAGGTAACTGGTGCTCTTTTCAAAAGACAGGTGCCTAAGCCTTACTCTAGGGAGCCATGTTTCAAAACCCACATCTTTCCTTTTCTTGGCAAGCACTGTGCCTGTGAAGTTGACCTGTACAGATCCTTCCTTGAAAACCTGGAGCTTTCTTTCAAGATAAAGAACTTAATGTTATTTGGTTTAATAGCAACAGGAAGGTGAGCACGGATGGGACCAGGGCTTGCTTCTGTATCATCTGAACCTGGAGCTTGGCTTTCTCTGCTACAATTGGATCATTCACCACTAGGGGCACCATCACATAAATCGGCTTGGAAAGATTTAGACTCTCCCTGAGGCCAGAGCAGGAAAACTTTCCTGGGTTCCAAAACCTTCCCCAGGGGCTGAGAGGTCCATCATCCGACCTAGGCTATTAATCCTCATACCCGCGCCGCTGACCAATAGCGGAGCCGCCAGAATCAGTGAGAAAAGAGAGAATTTCTCCTGCAATGTCTCTTCAGCGCCCTCTACTGAGATAGCCCAGCATGGTGCTCAGTGTAAAAGAAAAACACAAAGTGAGGCTTATTGTGGAGAAGCAAGGCTTAAAGACTTAATTTGAAGTCGAGAAGCAATACATTGATAACTGGCACAATGCATGACCTCAGCTGATAGATTATATCAATTCATAATATAATGACAATGATAGTAATGGCTATAATTTATTGAAAACTTAAATGTCTGGCACTGCTATGAATTTCCCACATAGTCTCTTATGTAATTCACCAGACAACCCCATCGTGTAGGTGCCTCCCATTATTTATATTTTATATGAAGGCCAAGAGAAGTAAAATAGCTGACCAAAGACATGTAGTTAGAAGATAAAGGAGGCTGGACTCAAACCAAGGCACCCTTAACCAACTTTCTCTACAGAGAAATCCTAGTTAACATTGTTTTTCATGCCCTGTGAAGCAGATGCCCCTCATTGCTCTGATGATTCATTTTCTGTGTTAACTTGACTGGGCCACAGGGTGTCTGTAAGAGTGTTTCTGGATGAGATTAACATTTGAATAAAGCAGATTGTCCTTCCTAATGTAGATGGGCCTCATCTAATCAGTTGATGACCTGCATAGAACAAAGAAGGCTGAGTAAGAGCCTGACTGCATGAGCTCATGTCCAGCTGAAGGGTCAGTAGGTGATCACACCCTCACCCTCTCAATGACCTACTCCAACAAAGTCTTGGCCTGAAGTGGGTTCCATGGTCATTTTTACTGCAAGGAGTGCTGGACAATCGACTGTCTGCCAAAGGGGATGATTTCACTGGTTAGATGTAATCATACTCTGTTCACTAGGTGAGGGTAGCCTACCTCTGCATAAAATGCAGAAATAAAAATTTGGGGAACGCTCAGAGATTTCATGCCAGTCCAGGCACCTAATTCATTAACGTTGCCTCTTCTGGGACTCTTACCAGTGACTTTCAGACATCCAACATTACCCACATCCCCAGACGGAGCCCATGACATTGCCTGCTTCCCCAGAGAAGTCAACACAGCAGACAGTGAATGATGACTGTAGCCACAGGTAAGTTTACAAGCATGGAGCTTTTTACAAGACGGTTGAAGATGCTGTGTGAGCGGATGAGGGAGAGAGTAGTAATGGTGTGCTAATGTGAATGCCACTTCTCAGACTGCCACCCTGGTGCCATCTGAGTCAGGGTGTGTAGAATCGGTGGCCCCTGAGGTTGTGAAGCCATGGAGTGAGGCATGAAGGCAAGAGGCTCCAAGGAATTTTAAGAGAAGACTGACAGTTCCATTTGATGGATGGTGCTGATGGAGGTGACCTCAGCATAATTAATTTTCAAGTCTAAAATTGAGGCAAAAATAAATTTCATTTCTCCTGTAGATAGATAATAACTGCCAATCTTACATTTATTTTATTTGGTTTCTCTTAAATAAGGCTGATTTTTTCCTGATTTTTCTCAAGTAAGTTTCATTCATTTGTTTGAGTCTTTTTTGAGAAGACACCATGTGCTCAGCATCAGGGATATGGTATAAATAAGTCATGACATTTTTCTTATGAAGTTAACATTTGAGTTAGGGGAGACAGACAATAAGCAAGCAATAAAATCAATAAAATATGAGATTGCCTTCAATACTATGAAGCATGCACACTGGTTGGAGTGATAGTGGGTATCCATGGGCTGGGGACCCCAAGGAGATGAGAAGGAGCCAGTCGGGCTTATGGAAGAGTGTTAGAGGAGGTGACAGCATGGCTGAGACGTGAATGGCAAGAGTGGCATTCAGGCCAAGAGCTTGGAGAAGCTCATTCCAGGCACATGAAGAGCAGTTGCAAAGGCCCTGGGGTGGGAATGAGTATGCCTACACAAGTGAGAGAAAGGACTCAGTGGAGACTGAAACACAGTGAGTGCTTAATGCTTCTCCAGTCTATAACTCCCTAAGGGAAACCAGAGAGTCTTGATTTCCTTCTTACACCCTCATCCCACATTCTAGCTTTTAAAAAAATTGATTGTGGTAACATTCATGTAACATTCACCATTTTCAAATGAACAATTCAGTGTAATTTAGTACATTTACGGTATGTGAAATTTTCACCACTCTCTACTTCCAGAACATTTTCTCTCCTCAAAAGGAAACTGCTCTTTAATCAATTATTCCCCATTCTACTCTCCTGCAATCCAGACTCTGGCAACCACGAATCTGCTCTCTGTCTCTATGAGTTTGTCTATTCTGGACATTTCACGTAAATGAAATAATATAATGTGTAGCTTTCATGTCTGGCTGCCTTCACATACCATAATATTTTTTATTCATCCATGTTGTAGCATATATCAGTACTTCGCTCCTTGTTATGGCTGGATAATAGTCCATTGTAAGGAGGTACCATTTTGTTCATCCATTCTTCAACTGATTGGCTGTTGTGAATAGCTCTGCTGTGTACATTTGTGTAAAAGTTCTTTTGTGAACATATATTTTTATTTAAGTTGAGTATATACATAGGAGTGGAATTAGTGGGTGTCATAGCCTAAATGTCCACACTCCCCAATTAATATGTTGATACCTAATCTCCATTGTAATAATATTTGGAGATAGGGTCTTTGGAAAGTGATTAGATCATGAGGGTAGAGCCCACATGAATGGGATTAGTGTCTTAAAAAGGAGACTCCAGAGAGTTTACTTGCTCCTTCTTCCATGTGTGGACACAACAAGAAGATGGTCATCCATGAACCAAGAAGTGTGCCTTGATCTTGGACTTCCCAGCCTCCAAAACTGTGAGAAATAAATTTCTGTTTTTTATAAGTATCCAAGGTAGGGTACTTAGTTATAGCAGCCCAAACTAAGACACGGGTTATACAGTAATTGTATGTTTAACATTTTGAGGAACCTCCAATTTTTTGCCATAGTGACTGCACCATTTTGCACGTCTACCAGCAATGTAGGAGCTCAGTTTTTTCACCCCTTTGCCAAAATTTATTTTTCTTTTCTCTTTTTAATTATAGCTATCCTAGTGGGTGTGAAATGGCATCTCCTTGTGATTTTGATTTGTAGTTCTTTGATGACTAATCATGTTAAACAGCTTTTAATGCTTGTAATCCATTTGTATAACTTCTTTGAAGACAGTCCTTTGCTCATTTTTAAGTTGGACTGTCTTTTTGTTGGTGAGTTGTACAAATTATGTATTCTGGATACTAGACTCATTACACGTATGATTTGAAAATATTTTCTTCCATTCTGTGGGTTTTCTTTTTCTTTTTTGATAGTGGCCTATTGAGATAGTGTACAAAAGTTTAAAAATTTTATGAAGTCCAATTTATATATGTTGTTGTTATTGTTGATTATGCTTTTAGTATCATATCTAGGTTATGACCATTTGCCCCTATGTTTTCTCCTAAGATTTTTATGGAAATAGCTCTTACATTTAGGTCTCCAATCCATTTTGAGTTAACTTTTGTGTATGGTGTGAAATAAGGATCCAACTTGGTTTGCATGTGTACATCCAGTTGTCCCAGTATCATCTGTTCAAGAGACTTTTGTTTCCCCACAGAATGGCCTTGGAAGCCTCTTGAAAACAAGTTGGTTATAGATGTATGGTCTTATTTATGTTCTCAATTTTATTGGGTTGATCTATACAGGTATCCTTATTCTAGTATCTCATTTTTGATTACTGTAGGGAAGTGTGAATCTTCCAATTTTGTTTTTCTTTTTAAAGATTGTTTTGGCTATTTTCTGACTCATGACATTCCATTTAAATTTTTGGATCAGCTTTTCCATTTCTGCAAAAATGGCTTTTGGGAATTTCATAGGGATTGCAACTACTAATCTATAGGTAGTTGAGGTGAGTATTGCCAAAATTTATAAAGTACTTTCACAGTCATCACTTGATCCTCACATTGACCTTGTGAGGTTAGTGTTACAAACTGTGTGATTCCCATGCTACACATGAGGAAATCAAGGTCAACGAGATGGAGTAAGAAGCTCAAGAACTGAATGGTAGGAAGTAGCAGATCCAGGAAGTAGCAGATCCAAAAGCAGAAGGAATAACACATGAAGGGCTCAGTGGTGACAACCAGTATGATACACTTGAAGAACTACATATTCAGTAAAGGCTTGACTATTGGGGTGGCTAAGGGAGAAGTGGTGTCCATAAGGGTAAGCAACACCATATGGGGGTTCAGATCACAGTCTCTGGTCAGATCACAGTCTCTGGTCAGTCTACTTACAAGATGTGTAACCTTGATGATGACCCTTAACCTTCCAGAACTTCAGTTTCCTCATCTATAAAATGGGACAATATTATAAATCTAATTAAGCTTATTGTGAGAATGAAATGGATACTAAGTACTATTCCTGGTACACAGAAAATGCTCAAGCAGTAATAGTCTTTAGTTTCCAGACTTCAGAATCTAATCGGCTTATCCCAGCTGATGAATTGATTCTATCCTGGGTCGAGTGACCATATCTGCTCCATCAGCTATAACCAGGGGTCTGAAGTTAGTTGGTGTGAACATTATTATTGAAGAGATTAGGGAAGGCAAGAGGAATGGGAGCATAGAGCTCCGGACTTGTGCCTATGGATAAGGCCTAGAGAAGTTGGGACAGAAAAGTGTTTCTTCCAAACGATCTCTGACAGCTCTAGGATGTTCCTGCTCGGCTGTCCTGGGTCTGGTTCTACAACCATTGTCCTCTGAACATCATTCCTTATCCCCAAGTCTCAGTTTTCTCATTCATAAAATGGGGGAGGTGTTAATTCTACTTGTCTATCTTCCAGTGCAGCTGTGAGGGTAACAATGCAAATAACAATGCGTTTATAGAGACTCTTGCTGTAAATGTCATATAAGGGTATAGGATTGTTAATTCACAGAGGAAATGATAGAACTGTTTTATCAAGCTGCTGAAGCAGATCTTAGTCAAAGCTATTGTGGCAGAAAAGACACCTACTCTGAGTCACTTAAATTGATGGAAAGATAGGAAGGAAAACTGATAAAAAAAAGTTCAGTGTGTCATGAGCCCTGAGTCCTGAGAACTACTGGTTTTTAAAACCTCTGTCCCAGCCTCCCCACCCTGCCCTGCTTGTAGAGCCAGAAAAAAAAGACAAATGACCAATAAGCATATAAAAACATGGTTAACAGTTCTAATAATTAGAGAAAATGCAAATGAAAACCACAATGAAATATCACCTCATAACCATTAGGATGGCCACAATGTATATATATACCATATTTTACTTTTATTCATTCATATGTTGATGGACATTTAGGTAACTTCTGCTTCTTGGCTATTGTGAAAAATTCTGCAATGAGATATTGGCTTCAATTCTTTCAGATATATATATTAATATATTTTAATTATAGAAATAAAAGTGAGACTGCTAGACATATGGTAATTCTATTTTTAATTTCTTGAGGAACCTCGTACTGTTTTCCACAACAGCTGCACCATTTCACATTCCTACCAACAGTGACAAATTGGTTCCAGTTTCTCCACATCCTCCCCAACACTTATTACCTCATTTGCAAGATAGACTCCTTCCTCTTTAGAGGTCTCATCATGACTTGGACTCCATTCTGCCCACTTATCTCAGGTATCCTAGTGGTCACCTCCTGGGGCTGAGCAAAGGCAATCCACCTTGGCATCCAGGTCTCCAGCAGTCACTTTATTTTCATGGGCAATGACACAGCCCACATTTATTCTCCTTCAGGAGTCTCATGGGACCTTTTATAATCAAATTCCTGACACCACACAAGAGTATTCTTAATTGTACATTTATTAAGAGCCCATTTGACCATATGGTGTGGCTATTGGTTATGGCTAAGGAAGCTTTGAATACCCAGACATTACCTTTTGGGAGGGAACCAAGCTATTCTTTTACTACCACATACACTACTCTTCATTTAGCCCATTGTGAGGACTTACCTAGTTCATCAACTAGTTTTATCATCCACAGGGCAAACAGCAGTGAACTTTGACTTGGGATCCTTTCACTCAACATAAGAATTTTCCAAAGAGAACAAAGCAGCCTGTGTCAATTCAATGCGGGAGAAATACGAGGTTCAGAACATTAATCTCTATAGTGGGCTGCTTCTCAGGTTGTCCTAGAGGCACAGACCTGACCTGCTTGAACTCTCCCAGAAATACCTCCACTTTTAACATGTGCCATTTCATAATTGTATTGCATAGGTCCTTATTTATGAGATAGACCTTTTTATATTACCCCAGACATAATAGGTTTTTTTATGCCCTGTATGAGGTCCTTTGTCCCAATTGAATGGATGTCTACGAGGTTGCATCTAGCCCGGAATTGGGGAGTGTTTTAGCCCCAAATCTCAGTGATCATCTCTAGGAGACTGCATAGAATTATATAAGAAGCTCCAACGTCTGTGTGTTTTTAGTTCCAGACACATCCATAGCATTTAAATCAAGGTTGTGGGTTCCCATTGTCCTCTCAGAATACAGAACTTTTAAATATTTACTACAGAGGTGGGTTCAGGTGATTCTAAGAGCTCCCATTTTGTTTGGGCAAAGAATGGGCTTGCTCATCCAAAATGCACTCAGCTGTGAGCTAATGATAACAAATGTTCCATTTATGAATCATGTGCTTTTTATTTACACTTTTAGCTACTGGTGATGGCACTGTACTAATCCTCCCTTTACTCCTTTGAGTTTTACTGTGACCTTGGTGCTTTTGAATTCGACATTGACATAAATCCAAGCTTTGCTTTTGACTTATTAAATATTATCTTCTTCAATACAATATACTGTGCATTGCTGACTGCACAAAAGCTTCACCCACCTTACCCAAGCCATTTAAAATTTTTAACTAACTTAATTTCAATACAATTTCAAACACAGAAAAGTTATAAGCATAGCACAAGGTGTTCCCATATATCCTTCACTGAGATTCGCTGTATTAACTTTATTCTCTCTTCCCCCTCCCTCCTTCCCTACATCCCTTGCTTTAAAAAAAAGTTACACACATTTATTGTATACATCTTGACAAGTTTGGACATATGCATACACTTGTGATACCATCACTATAACCAAGTTACTAAACATATTCATCACCTCCCAAATGTCCTTGTGTTTTGTTTTGTTTTGCTTTGTTTTGTTTTGTAACAACATTTAACGTGGGATCTACTTTCAAACTTATGGAAGCAGAGAGGCAGGGGCAGGGTTGGGGAAGGGAATTTGAAGTAGGGAGGGAGAAAGTTATAAATGTGATGTTATGTAGGGTGGTCAGGACAGGACTCTTTGTAGTCTATCTCCATTAATTTGCAGAAGTGTGATCATTGTTCTCTTATAATTCCTTACATCTCCCTTCTCTGCAATTGTTTCTGCATTCTCTTTTCAAAGATTTTTTGTGATTTCTCATTTTTGTGTTAATTTGGCTGCATGGTGGTTTGGCTATTGCATTTGGTTTCTTAAAGAACTACTGCTTCATTTTATTTATTAGTTTTATGTATTTTTTAACCTTCAATTTCATCCTTTTCCATTGGCTTGGTTTAGTCTGGTGTGTGATTGTGTTTTCTCATTGCAAGTATAAAATACATACATACATACATAAATGTATGTGTGTATATATTCAATATATTTACAATTGTATCATGTATATATGGGAATATATATCCAAATTGTATTTAGTTATCTACTGTTTTTTGCCTGTGTACCCTCATTTTTCCAATTTAAATACCACTTTCTCTCCCAATCCTTACCTGCCTTTTGTTACTAGAAAGACCAGCAGTTTTCTGCAATGTCATTCCTTTAGAACTAATGATAGAATTCTGGCATTGTGGCACTGTATAATTTATAAGAATTATAAAGTAGTCACATTTCCCATTAGATCCATTATTAGTTTAATAATTCACTCATCTATTTATTTTCTCTTGATGTCTTTATTGAGCACCCATTGCTAGTCACTATTGTATTCATTGGAGAAAGAGAAGGGAAAGAACAGGTGAAACCTCCTTGCCTCATAATCCTTGCATTCTGTTGGTGTAAGATCAACAGTAAACAGACATGTATGTCTACAGTGCCCAAGAATAAATCTATCCCATGTTATGTAAAATTAAAGGGCAGAAGAATTGTACAACTTTTCCAAAAAGAATTTTAAAAGACCTACTGCCGTGAAGAGGTAGGTACTCACTGAAAGACACAGTCCAGGTGTGGCTAATGCAGGCTCAGGAAATGTTCACTGAGAACCCGGTGCACTTAAGGATGGGGCTAGATTCCAGGTAGGACCCCAAGTTGGCAAGTTATGCCGGGGCGATGTCTCGTCCAATCTAACACTCCAGAATTTTCTCCCCTGACCCTCTTATCTTCTCCCATACTCTCTCTTCTGGGTTACTTTCCACCAGACGAACCAGAACCCTAAACAAACTGGAATACACAATAGGCACGACCACTATCCAGAAGACAGCCTGGACTGGTTTCTACCTCTAAATCTCGGCAGTAACCTGGACACTTATAGGCATCTTCCTTGGAATCACTTATGAGCACAAGGATTTTCCAGGAAAATCTTAGCAAGATTGTAACTTGGAGGAACTAAATCGGTGTCTAAATTCAATATGATTTAAAATTAATGGACAACAGAATTTGTTATATGCTCGAACTCAACGCAGTGATTCTAGAGTTCATTTGAAACAATAGCCGGGTATTTTCAAGTGTAAAGCAGATTTAGGCTTTTCTAGTCCTTAGAACATTTTCAAGGTAAAACAAAGAAAACATTGCATTACTGTTGCACCATGGACAGTGCAGAATTGAGTTTAGAATTGGAGCTGAGAATGCATGCAGGTTTCTATAAGAAAATGGTAGAATTTCACAGCAGTGGGTAAGGTTAGGATTAATTTTTAAGTACCAGATAACTATTTTGCCATTAATTAAAATGGGCATTCAGTGTGTACAAAACAAGGCAATTAATAAAAACATTAAAAGAACAAATTGGGGATTATGGATCCCAAGCCTGGCTGGTCCCAGGTCTGGCTGTGATCCAGGCTCATGGCTAGGAATAGGACTCTGAATTTAGAATGTTACATTAGTGTACTGCACCTAAAATATGTAAACATAATTCAGCTTATTATATCACGCATGTGTGGCTGAACGCCACTATTTTACTTTGATATATGAGGAACCACATGGTCCCCTAGGAAGCAGAAGGGGAGCACAAGAAAGGGGAGCAGAAGAGCAGAAGCAGAAGTGTGCTCCCCGCAATAGAACTGCGCTCCCCACAATAAAGTCGGTGACTGCCATTTCATTCTCATGTCTGCCTCTTATGCATTCTTACAACTGGGTACCTCACCACTGAAATCTTTCTTTCTCAATCAGCTCAGGACTGACAGTAATTAAAAAATAATTTAAGTAGCAAGGCCAAAAGAACGCTAGAAACCTGAAAGCAATCAACAAAAAGAGAAATACAATGAATATTATATTGAAAAAATATGACTCAAACTATTTAAAAGCTTACAAATCACTGAGACTCCACTTGCAGGGATCAGCCTAGGAGAGCATTACAGATGAGCCTCGGTTTGAATTTAAGAACAGTCACAGTGGCTACAATTTAGTTATATTGGCAATAGTGGGGATTTGGTTAAAGTATTAAGTGACAAGGGCATAAGTTGCTGGAACTCCAAGCACACATCATTTGGTAAGGTCACCTGACAGGTTAATCCGGGGACTGTTGATAGGGGAGAAATGATAGTGGGATGTGGTGGGGGGAGTGGGCAGAGTGCCCCTGCTCACATCTCACTGAGACCTGGAGGATTGGAATCCCCGCCAGGTGAAACTCAAAGTTGCCAGAAGAGGCTGGGCCAGTAGGGTTGAAAACGGTGTGCACTTGGGCCCAGCACCTGCTCTTCTGAGCATGTGGAGTATCCTGCAAGGCAGCCAACCTGGTCTTACCTCCACTGCCCTTCACCCCTACTTGGAGACTGCTCCTGAACGCAGGGATGTGTCCCAAGAAAGGCTAACTAACCCTCTCGGAAAGAAGCTTTTCACCTCTAGCCCCACAAAGATGCTGTGGGGCTGGAGAGAGAGAGACTCAAGACCACAGAGCACAGGGGCATCGCACACAGATCAACCTAATTCCCAAGGTGGAAGGAAAGTAGGTGAGCTGTGCAGGTGGAGTAGGGCAACCAAGACTGGAGATAGGTGGGTGGAGGACCCATTCAGGTTGCAATAGCTTATGTGTGTGTGTTGTGGGGTAGAGTCCAGGTGACTGTGCTATGTGGATGCCTGGTGGATGAGAAGAACCCAGTACACCTGGCTCATACAAGCAAGCCCTGTGACCCATAAGGTCCTATGTTTCTGTGTGGGGAAAGGAATCAAAATTCACAATTTTCTTAAATTTCTATGAAGATTTTACCAGATCCCCTGTTTTTTTTTTTTTTTTACTACAGGACAACTTAGCAGCAATGTTGGTGTGACTGGAAAACATGTGTAGTTAGGACCTGATGCTTTAATTGAAGTAATAGTTTTAAAAAACTGACTAGGCAAATACATCGAGATGTCTAATATAACTGTGTCTATTAAGGGCCTCTCCCCTTCAGGGTCATCACCTTCAGGACAGCAATGAGTGGCAGGACCTGGGGCAGAGCACGTGGTTGGACCCCCCCAGACCTGCTACACCTGGATCCACTGCAGCCCCTGGAGCCGCTGCAGCCCCTGGAGCCACTGCAGCAGTGAGCATTTCAATATTCATGTTTCCTTTATGTAAAAGATACTGCCTCCACTGAAAAGAGAGAGAAATGGTTGTTGAGTCAATATAGCTTAGGTATAGAGTTCTCTCCTGATGATAGAGAATTAATAAATTTCATGAGAAAAGTCAGATTCTTCAGATGCTGGCATGGGTAAGCATTATCTGCTTGGGTATCCACTTTGCTGCTTCCCTTCCAAGTTTGATTTTATATATGCAAACAGACTATTTTTTAACCCCAATTGATGGAAAGGCTTCTAAATTTATTGCCTCAGTCACTGACTCCTCTTTAGGACTTCAGCTTCAAAATAAGCAACTTCCTTAACATACTTGAATAGCCTGAGTTGGACAGAGATTCCTATATGGTTTAAATTTGTCATCCCTCTGCTGTCTGTGTGCATTTCTGTCTTCTCTTATCCCATATCCACTTGGGGCTTTCATGCAGCAGAATCCAGCTGTGCTGAGGGGAATCTTGCTTATCCGACCTCAAGTGGGTCCTGGGCCTGGCCTAGCACTCACGTGACACCATTCAAGTCCATTTATTCTCTTCTGTGATTGTTGCTCCCCTCCCCCTCTTTGCTTCACTCAAGCCTCAACCTTCCTCCTCTGTCCTAATTCTCAGCCTTTAACATCAAATCCCAGGTCACAGAGATGAACAGTTTTAGTACATGTGCTGCCAAAGCGAGCACTCACTGAGACGAACAGAACATCAGAGCGGAACTGCAACATCTTCCTCCAACACATGTGCCCCACCTGGCCTCAGCCCCCCTCCTGAAACTCTCTGCTTCTATCTAAAGAAAATATCTCCACTGACATCCTGAGTCCTTCACCAATTCTCTGTCCCCAGGCATCTGTCCTGCACTTCTTGCCTTGATCTCCCGAGTCAGCAGATTTTTGCTCTCCCAGGTCATTTCCATCTGCAAATAACCAGCTAACTTCTCTCATTCAACAGGAAACCTCTCCCAGATCCCACTCCCCTCACTATTACTTCCTTACTTTCTACTTCCGATTGCAGAAACCTTTTCTAAACCCTGAACTTCAGTTCTCATTTTTCTCTCTTCACTCTAATCAGGCCCTCCAACATCGCTCCACGAAAATGGCATCTCTAGTGTCCTCCGCTCAGTCAGATCCACAGGTCGGTTCTCGAACCTTCTCCTACTTGCTCCATCACTTGTGTTTGGAATGGTTGGGCCTTCTTTTCTCCTTTAGAAACTCCCTCCATGTGATGTCCAGATCTCCACCCATACTTTGTCTTTCTCCTGCTCACAAGCCACCGCTGCTGGCTTGTCTTTGCTTGGTTCTCCTCCCTGCCTTGTTGATGTGCCCAGGACCTAGTCCTTGGACCAGTTCTCTTTGCTACAGGTACTCACTCCCTTAATTATCTTATCAGTGTCATGGCTTTCTATATTACCTGTTATGTGGACAAGTCCTCATATTTATATCTTTGGCCATACCCCTCTCCTGCACTACCTGACACCCCCCAGATATCCACAGATGTCTCATCCTCCTTACCAGACATGTCATAATTAATTTGAAGAAGTCCTATTCTTCTGGCTGTCCAGGCCAACATTTTTAGATTCATTTTAGACTCCTCTCTTTACCTCAAACCCTTCACGGAAACAACCAGGAAACACTTGTCTTTGACTTTCAAAAGAATATTCAGTGTCTGACCATTTCTTACCACTTCTGTTACTACTTTTGGTCCAAACCACCAGCATCCCCTGCTGGATGTTGCAGTGGCCTCCTAACTGGTTTTCTTGCTTTTGCACTGGTCTCAACACAGAACCAGAGAACTAGATTCGTGTAGTTCCTCTGCTCACCACTCTGTAGGGTTCCCACTTCCTCAGAGTCAGAGGCACACCCCTTCAGG
>PVKZ01007343.1:0-24205 GCA_004027375.1 Macroglossus sobrinus | reverse complement strand
ATCATTCTCTTAAAGTTTTCTCTGGTGTGAAAATGGCACGTATCTTTATGATCACAGACTATCTGTAGTGCACAAACTTTATGGGAATCTGTGAAAGGACATGATTAATCACTGACCCCGGGCAGCCACAGGGTCAGATGCAAATTCTAACCTAGTACCAATTATTCTCCTAAACATCAAAGATTAATATATTCGTCACGCACAAGTGTGTGATTTAGCTGTCAGACTACACAGCTCCGCTTCTGGCTCTGCCACTTACAAGCTCTGGGACCTTGAGGGAGTTGCCAAACCTATGAAGAGACTGTAGGATAATCCCTTTCTGGGAATGACAATGGCACTTTCCGAAAATCAAATAAGACTGATGTCTATCAATCACGTAGCACGGAAGTGTACATAGTCAACACTCACTTAACACGGCACCATTCACCTGCCGACAGAACGAGTGATTCTGTCATTCACATGCAGGCCGCTGCGCTCCGAGGGCTGTGCGAGGCGTGAGCAACACGACGGCCAGACAGCGACCCCCTAACGTCACGGTGTGTGCAGTGGGGAGATGTGATGTGGAATTTCGCAGCTGAGGTGACAGACTTAAACTCAACATGTCACGACAGAGCCAGGCCTGGCAGACGGGACGGAGCGTCCTAGTGTGGGGTGCACGTGCACTGCCGGGGACGCGAACCCACATTTAAAAGCAGGACGTGGCAGGTCTCAGCCAGAGAGCTTACGTCCAGAACAGTGGGGGCAGGTGACTGGCAAACCGGCACTGGGCACGCCTGGCCCGGCGTCACCGTCCTGATGCCAAACCCTAACATTCTGCTCTCCTCCAGCGAACGCAGTGAGGGCAGCAGGTCGATCGAAAACGGAAAACAGAAAACCGGGAATAAAAGCAAAGAGCATCCCTGCGGAAAAAGCGGTCATCAGATCGTCATGATTTTGATAAGATCATGTAGTGACGGTAAATTGAAGATGAAAACGGTAATCTTCGCTCAGCTCCTTCATATTGGCAAATTCTAAATCCTTCTTCTTATTATTACATCCACTTCCTTAGGGAGTGGTTTGGCACTGTCATTCACATCTCCAGAGGCAACGCGAGGCCCACCCGTTCACCCACGACGGGCCAGAGCAGCAGCCACGTCACAGCAGAAGACAGAGGGTGCCCCCCAGCAGTGGCGATGGTGCCAGGCCTGCCCGTTCTGCATGGAAGCCAGCAGCATCATGGGGGGCAGGCGCCGTGTCCCCAGGGGCCCTGGAGAGCCTGCCACGCTTGGCCACCCCATTTTAAAACTGCGGGTCCTCATCGATCGGATGATAGTAACTGCTCCACGGGACTGCCACCCGCTCTCCTCGCTCCCTCCGTCACCCCCACCATCCCCGTCCCCACCACCATGACCATCGCCATCACGATCCTTGGAGGATCCACTCACTGTCGTCTCTTCTAGTTCATTCCTGAGCTAATACGAGATGTGGGGTGTCCAGAAGTAGACCCCTCATGTACGGTGGCCCACGGTCTGTGTCGCCGGGCCCAGCATCCCGTGGCTGCTGTCACTCAGCATCCCACCATCCCTCTTCAAACGCTTCCGTTTTCCAAACCGCACACCGTAAACTCAGGCCACCTCTCACATGGCGGGAAGATGTGAGACATAATGGCCCAGATCTGTGTGTTCCATTTTCATTTGGGGGACAGGACGCTCTAGAACATTCGGTGGGCGTGGGGGAAATGGTCCATTTTCCTTTGAATTTCTGAGAAACACGAGACAGGTGTCCTTCGGGGGATCAGAGGGGAAAACAGCTGAGGATGTGAGGGCCCCCCACAGAGGATTTTTATCTCTAAACGGGTCATGCTTAACCGAGGCAGCCTCATACCTAAATAGAACTGCAGTCACAGGATGAAAGATAGCCCAGAAAGAGTGAAGAGAAAACGGGACCTTTCTCAGAAACGCGAAGCCTGTCCGGTGAGCGGCGAGCGGTGAGCGGTGAGCGGTGCCCGCACCAAGAGCTTCTTTCTGCTGTTTGCCTAATTCTTGCTTTGCTGACAGAGCGCCGAGGGCCGTATACTATAACGCTGTCATCTTGTTATCGGAATGTTTGCCCAAATATCTTCAGACGGAGCATCTATTAGATAAGACATACACCAACAAACCTACATTTTCCACTGATGTGTATATGTGTGTATTTGTATCTGTCACCAAAATAGATCTTGTTCTACCACAGTGAACTCCATGAAGACTTTGAAGACAGGTGACATCATCTTCCTTTCTTTAAAATGTTCGTTAGAGTTAAATATCACTGATTTTATAGCACTCTGTACTTTTAAGAGAAGACACTAATCCAAGACTAATTTAATTTTATGTTTGATTATTTCACCCATGTAATAAATCATACTGTTAATAACTAGGTTGTTTTTTAAAAATGTTAGTAACAATTATATCAATATTATGTACATAGTCACTTGTCCATGTGACGGCATGGGGACTGAGTCGGTGGGGACACTTACTTGCAATGAATGAGAATATTTAGGGACGACCGTTAGCATCTAATTTAGCTTTTCCTGAAATAGTCATGACGGTAAGTAACAATGTTCTTTAAAACAGGAAACTTAAGAGAAAAACTGTAGAGTGATGTTCCCTTTTATACGTTTTATTCTTTCTTTGCTAAGAAAAAAGAGTCCAGCTGTGGATAATCAGTGAGGTATGTAAGAATGGAACTCCATTTGAATAGTAAAAATCCCGCTGTTCTAAACACAGAATCTCCACTCACAATAAACACCGATTTTATGCAAAGCTGGGTAATTTCTACTTCCAAGATTTTGCATGTGCAATTATTCCCAAATGAAACGCCTTTTCTTTTAATCCAATTTCTATTATTTTTGTCCATAACCTTACTCAAACAACACATTAAAAAAGAAAAAAAGCTTTCCACAGTGCACCCTGGATTTTGTTACTCTCTACTACTATGATCTCAATTTTAATGCCCCCCTTGGGGGCTATTTACATTGGTACTAGCTTGGAACAGCATCATTCAATAAACATGTGCTCAAAGAATAAAGCAACACAGACTGTTTGTGTGTATATAAATTCCATCCAGAGGGAGAATGCCTTACACTGGAACTTTCTAAAGGAATTGTGATGAATTCATAAGCCTCGTGGCTTTGTTTAGCACCAAATGGCAAAGCCAGCTCCATTTACGGCTGCCTCCGGGAGCCACTGCCCTGTGAACAGGGGCTGCAGGGACCCAACCTGCCCCACTGAGATGCCCGGGAGAATTATGTCGATCCAGTACACCGAGAGAGCGGACAGCGTGCAGTGTAAGAACGTGGATTTAACGCATAGCTTCAAAATACATGTCAGCACAATGAAAGCATTTGAGTCAAGGTTTTACAATTATAACGAAATCTCTTAAATGGAGGTATTCAGGATTTAATAACTCTTAGGCATTTTAACTTAATTCCTCCCGACATTCAAATATAATTTCTGAAACTTTTCCAAAAACGTTAAGTGCGATTCTAAGATTGTAGACGCTACTTGCAAACCTTTATTAATTTTGTCGAAACTGAAGTTAATCGTGAAGATTGCCTTTAAATATCTTACCAAATGGCACTTTGGCTGCACACAGCATCATAATTAAATGATCACGATGCCTGCCACAAACCATGTCTTCGTTTTCACGTTCATTCCCCATCATCTTCCCTAATTTAAAACGACAGCGAAGCTGCTTCTCTAGGCCACGGGGATAATAGCTGTGATGGCGTGATCTCTTAAACCCTGCTCCTAGCGTCCCCGACAGGGTGCAGCGGTGCCAGAGCCCGAGAACTGTGCAGACAGACGTCGTCGTCAGGATGCCACTTCTGAAGGCACAGCGACCAGAAGGCATTGTCCTCGTGCTGGCTAATGGGAAAAACGCATAAGATGGATTAACTGGGCCAAACGCAGCGAGTTCTCTGTCCAACCCGACCGCGGACACGGCCGCGTCTGCTTCGGTGACAGCAACGGCAGGATGAGAGTCCCCTCGTCAGGAGACTTTGCTCCATGTTACCTGCTTACACACGGTACCTTGAGGAAATGCATAACGTAGTACTAACCGGAGCTGAGACCCAAATTGTGAATAAATGACAGACATTAACTTGGTCATTGAAAACCTAGGATGATACATTTTTTGAGCGTAATGCACATTTTCAACCCTGACCTGCTTTCTCCCCTACACCCCATCCCTCCCCCACCCCCGCCCCGGGTTTAAATCTCTTCTCTGCGAGGACGTTGCCTGGTTTTTAAAATCTCTAATCACAAGCTTACTTTTAAATCTGCTGTTGCATTTCTACCTGCTTAGCGTTCCCCCGAAATCTCCACACCAGCGTAACGCTCGAGGAGCAGGTTCCCCCTAACCTTTCAAATGCTCCCGTTTGACAAGTCATTTTTGGCAGGATATTATGTGGCTAAGAAAACACAATGGGACGGAGCAAGCAAGAAAAGCGACGTCAACAAACATGAAAACAGGTGGCAAGGATAATGTAGCGAGTGCTTCTGCATTCAGAAGACCTTGCTAAAATCTCCCAGCCAAGTTTTTATTGGATCGTCACCACTATCTCACTCATCAGCCCGAATAAATAAAGGCGCTTATTCTGCCGTCCCTAAAATTCACACAGGAAAGGCCAGAGCGTATCACCTAGACTCAGGTAAGAGCGGAATATTGCAACCAGCCTGCTTTTTGTGACTTTTCACTAGTGGCCGATAAATCTTTGGGAATAGGCTAATCATGTTCACTTTCCACATAAACACACAGATTGATCTTCATACTACTGACAACTGTGTGTATATTAAACATTTAAAATTAAGATGAATAACCGGTGTTTGCAAAAAGATTTTCTATCTTTTACATTTAAAAATGATATACTATTTTATATGTTTTTATTGTGCCTACAGAGAAAATAAGGGAAGGGGAATATATATGGTAAACATAGCACATTTTAAAACACCAAGAATGAAATAATTTTAAGGACCTTGTTAGCTACGATGATATCTCAAGCTGCTGAGGTGAGCCAGGCTGTGTGAGACCAGCCATTTTCCAGTTTCTCACCAAAGCAGCTCACACACTGTAAGCGGGATTTTTATTTTTACTGAAGAAAACAGAAAGAGGCCCCACACACAGACGTGGAGCCTCAGCAATTTCCACGAAAATGGTGGAGGTGACATAAATATCGGAGGCATCTTCCACCCATCCATCCGCGAGCAGCCGTCCCCAGACCTGGGGACCAGTAAGGCTCGTTTTGTACATTCGTGGGGAAAGGCCACAGGACACAAAGACTGTCACAAGCTCGGGGGCTGTGGCGGCCACGACACTTTGGCAAACGTAGGAAGAAATGAGACTGCTATAAAGTTAACATCGTGTATTTATCAGTGGTGTAAACAAAGTGAAAGGTGTATCTGTGGTCGACACCCACACGCAGACGTCAGGGAGGGCCACAGGGTGGTGGCCCCCGGCGGGCGGGGCGAACCAGGCTGGGGAGGTGCTGGACGGTGCTGGGGCCTCCGGCCCGCTCCGCTGTCCCCTCATGTGGGGTTTCACACTCAGCTGCTCTGCATTAAAGGTTTCTGAGCCTGGCCAAGGAAAGAAATCACCGTCAACACACACGAACTCGTGAAGCGTGCAGCCCATTAGACGAATGGGGCCTTGCCTTTCCTCTCAGTATTGTAAGAATGATATTCTACTTGGCCAGATTTCTAGTTTTAACTACAGAGAACTCACCCATCATTTCATTCAGCTTTCATCAAAGAAGATATGAGAACAGCAAGTGTAAGAGAAGACGCTCCACATTTTTTTGGTATTATGGAAATTAAATGTTCTTACACGTACTTCTTGAGTTACAGATTCCTGCAAGAATTATTTTACCGGGGTTATTTAAATTGCTATTTACTTCTGGTCACTTGATATATCATAGCTAATAAAAGCCCAGGTGAGGTAGGTATATGTGTCCCTCAACATACAAGTATCTTTACAAGTATCGTGCTTTTTTCTTATTCATAGGGTTTAGCAAAGATGGCATCTTATTCCATGCTATCTGTGGAATGTCTCTTAGCTCTTCAGCTCAAGTTATAACTGAGAATTTAACTGGTCAGTCTGGCCCTATATTTTATCTGACCAAATAAACCAACCTCACCTACTAACATGCGCTATAGCAGTTTTCACATACCCTGTGGCATTCTTCACGATATCATCACTGTAGTAAGTTGCGTTGATGATGAATCACAACGAAGCCTTATCTCACCAGGTGATTTCAATACACTGCATTCTTTACTTTCAGTATTTCTCTTCCTTCCTTCCTTCCTTCCTTCCTTCCTTCCTTCCTTCCTTCCTTCCTTCCTTCCTTCCTTCTTCCACTTTTGTCCCTGGTCTCTAAGTTTTTTCTCGTGTAGTTTGTCTTTTTTTTATATATACACAGAGTTTTCTCAGCTTTTCTTCTAATCCTTCTTTTATATATGTGTTTATATATATATAATTATATATATGTAATTTTAAAGATATATATTATAATTTATTTTTAAAGAGCTCTTTCTTATTTCCAAATTAATCTTTTGTTATTATACACCTTTATTATTTTATAGTAGGAATATATGTTTGAATCTCTGATAAATGCTACTTTGATTTATTTAAAACATCTTGGGCACTCTAAAGGATCATTTTCCTGAAGTATTTTCACCATTCTCTCACAGTTTCCTTTCAATGCCTGATGAACTTGGATTGTTCTTATCAAAGGAGGACATAAGATAAATTTGACTGTAGCTGGGAAGAGAGGTCCACTTGTCACTCGATAGAAAGCTGTACCATAGAGTCGAATCAGTGGAAATATTGTGACTTTGGCAAAATAATTGCTCAATTATTCAGTATGATACATCACGGGTCCCCAAACCCTAGGCCACAGACTGGTACCGGTCTATGGTCTGTTAGGAACTGGGCCACACAGCAGGAAGTGAGTAGTGGGTGAGCAAGAAGCTTCATCTGTATTTGCAGCCACTCCCCAGTGCCAGCATCACCGCCTTAGCTCCGCCTCAGATCATCGGGCATCAGATTCTCATAAGAGCACTGGTCCCTGGTGCCAATGAGGTTGGGGACCGCTGTTGTACATGATAATTTAGGTCCAAAAAAAGTAAGAATAATAATTTATACAACAGTTATTATAACTACTACCTATTTAGCAAATAAGAAAAAAATCCACACCCATATCTAGCACTTGTAAAGAAATAAAGCAGAGAAAATTAAAAACTTGAATGTCCAATATATCAGAAATGCTAGGATATAATTTTATGCTACTGGATTAGTGATAACCTTCCTAAGAAAGTAAAATACTCATAAAATTAAAAGCTTCTATATAAAAAAGTTCACTAAGAAAATAAAGACAAATTCATTTAAAAACTGTATATTTAATATACAGATAGTGTCAAAATGTCATTAAAAGCCCTATAAGTTTTAAATAAGTATCTACATATATATGTGTGTGTATTATATTCATATAATAAGAAAAATACAAATAGGCAAATCATATGCATAGGCTATCTTGGAAAGATAGATAAATGGCTAGTAAAAATATTAAAGCAGGTCTATCCTCAGTACTAACTTACAAAATTAAAAAAATCAAAATGTGTAAGATTAATATTAAATAATGGCAAAAATGTGGGCTAATGGCCAATCTATATACTTCTTCTTTATAGCATTACATTAGCTAATAATTTAAGAAAACTGAATGTGTGTCATTGAATAAAGGCTAAATAAATTATACTATATTATGACATGAATACAATGTAGCTATAAAATGAGTAAGTTCAAATATATTAATAGATATATATGAAAAGATCTGAGTGTAATCACTAAAGTACTATAATATATTTAATCCCATTTATGAAGAGGAGACACAAAAAAAATCACATACACACACACACACACACATTAAGAGCACTACAGGGTTTGAAATTCTGCAAACTGCTCTTGAAAGCCGTGAGCCAGAGGCAGGACCAGAGGCCTTGGACTTGACAATTGTCGCTGAGAGGGCCTCCCACTTTGAATTGCCATCTCATACAGTTGGAATGCATTAAAATGTAATTTGTTTAATAAAATACAGCAAAAACCTTTCCTACTATTATGTGAATCAGTTTTATCTGAGTATGTATATTTGCAGTACTTCAAAATGTTAACAGCAGCACTGTTCTTTTCTTCCATCTGTTAGAAAATTATATTAATCAGCGAAAGACACTGCTCCACAGAATGTGCTGAATTCACAGGCGCTTAGTAAACGAGGAGGTGAAAAAATAACATGGGACTCGAGTCTGAGTTACACGTCTTAGTGACGAGTCTGGACAGCCTCCACATTAACATTTATTCCAAACTCAGGAAGAATGAATATTAATCACTCAGACTGCTACCTCAGGCTGTGTGATTACTTTACCTACACCGAATGAATATTATTACTGCATCCGAAGGAATGGCTTAAAGTATAAATTCTATTTTACTACACACAGAAAAGAATTACAAGATAATTGAATCAACCACTAGTATAGCTACACTTTCTCATGACACAAGATGTGACACGTGAAGGCCCCATCTTTCTGACACAATATTGTCGCTAACTGCAAATGACTCACTCCTGTGTCGGGCGCCTTCTATCTAAGCACTGAGAACACGGCCCTGGACAGGTGCACAGGACTCTGGTCCAGCGTTGACAGTCCACGGGAGTGGCTGGGCGGGGGGAGAGATCACGAAAAGCAGTAAGCAAGCACTGGGAAATCACAACTTTGATTCGTGGTGAGGGGTGGACCACGCAGGCCGGAAGCTGAAGGATGCGGAGCAGCCGGTCCTGCCCAGAGCTAGGGACGCAGCTGCAGTGAGAAGGGGCAGCAGTGACAAGGCTCCAAGCGCTGGGGACCGGGGGAGCTCGGAGCACGTGGACAACGCAGGGCCGTGGGACATCTACAGCCCTCAGAGCACTGGTCTCTTAAAGTCTGCAGGTCACACCTTATTTTTAAAATCGCTTAAGCTCTGCCCCCTCTCTAATCATCACTCTGAACTAGGAAATTTTATAATCGCTCCATTTCAAAACAATAGTGAGGTAGTATGTAGCATTCATTTCAGATTATCAGCATTTTAATAATGATTCAAATCGATTGGACTTGAATCACTCCGTTAATGGAAGTTTCATAAAATATTCGATCTAAACTCTACACATGCATTTCTAAAAATGGGATCATAATTAGGTTCCTGTCAAATAAAACAAAAAACAAAATATATCTCCTTACCACTGGTACTTTAACCAAAGTCCAGCTGGAGGAAAATGGTTGGTCTGTTACCTCACACTGTAAGGCTTGTTTTCCTGTGAAACTTTTTAAAAAGTATTTTATTGTTTTAATAATAAATGCTATAAAGTAATACTATTAAAATACTTAGATATGTAATTAAATTTAGATCTTCAACTCTGAATATACGGATTTATTTACAAAACAGATTTAGATGGAAACCCAATATATCCAAATTGAATCTTTAAACTTCTGTCACTGACTAGATATGTGTCACTTTTACAGTTTTTGACAGACATGCCATGATATACCCTAATAATGCAACTGAAATAGAGAAATTTGTAAATATTGATACTTAAGATAACATGTGGAGATTAAACAAAAACAGTATTTTACTTGGCACTATATTTGACTAAGCGTATTTTGGTGCATAGTGAAAATTTAAATGAGTCAATGTTTGTCAAAATGTATCATGTATTTAAATATTGACATATTGCATATTTAATAAATAATCTAAGTTTAAAAGACCTGCTATACCATTTACATCTGCTAGGACAGCACATGACAGCATTGCAGTGAATTTCAGTAAATATCCCTCTACTGCGTAACTCATCCCACAATTCTTTGCCCCATTGGCCATATTTCAGAAAATAAATGTTATTATTCACTGACTTTTCAGGAAAGAGGCCAAAACTTTGGCTTTCTCTATTAGTGTAAAAGAAAAATAAATTTTAATAACTAAGATCAAATTGAGGAAATCATAAAATAATTATTCGGTATGCGATATTTCAGAATATTTTACATGAATAATAGAAAATACAATTTGCTTGCTGGGAAGACATCTGTGTGAGCTTTAAGATGAGAAGATATACTTCTAAATTTGTATGACGTACACGTGACTTTTTAAGTTAACAGCACGCGTGTGTTACAAAAAGGGATCCATTCTGGGTTGTGTGAGAAAAAGCAGGTAAAAGTTCGTTAACTGCACACGGGACGCATTTGTCAGAAGTGGTCGTTACAGCCCTGGCATTGTCCTATCGACGTCCCTGTCGGGAACAGGAGCTGCTGGTCACCCCAGAACGAAGCGGATTGACACAGAAATAGAAGTGTGCCTACATCACCACGCCGGCATCCTGCATGACCTTCTTGTAACGCTGAACGTTTCATCAAATTCCCTTAAACTGTACTCTTTTGAGTCACCAGCTGGAGAAATCAGGGGAAAGGTTTTTTCTTCGTATCCGATATAGACTATCTCAATCGTCTGCTGTCTGTGGACTTGTGATACTCAACAGGCCAGACCCTGGTCACTGTCCACTCAGTGCCTATTTTCTCCTTCTTCCTCGTTAAGAAATTCTCAGTTTGATTGGAGGTGGCAGTAAGTCCAGCTGAAGCTGTTTGCTCATTGTCACAGAGCGGGGCGCAGCCACGTGACAGTTCTGGCTGACGTGTTCCGAGCAGGTCACCCATTGCTGACAGTGTATAAACACTATTTCATGAGCTTTACAGGTTTTACTTTATTGACTCTTTCCACAGTGGTATGTGTTAGATTTCATACACATCCTCCATTTTTATGAAAGGAAAAGAAAAACAGAATGACCAAGCGCCTGGTCTTGAGATGATACAATTTGTGGAACTTCAATTCAGGGGCTCAGAGTATGGGGAAGTCGCACTGCCTCTTCTTAACGAGGAAAGACAAGTGGATGTTTATCACTCACAGATGCCTCCACTCAGCTTACGATGAAACAGAATCTTATTCATAAATATGCAAAATGTTAGTTTAAAGAATATGTGTATGTTTCAGACATTGAATGTATATCCTTTACATATTTTGAGATCAAGAAGCAAAAGTTTGGGGTCTACTTACATTACGAATTTACTTTGCGTGTTGGACTGTCATTATTATTATTTTTTGGATGTCTGCTTAACTTTTTTTCTTGAGCTGTTGGAATAGATATTGTGACCTAAGACCCATGCCTCTCTAAATATCTGAATCTCTGTGAAGTGCTATCCTAACTAGGGTTTTATACCTCGATTATTCAGTTAATCTTTGTTTCTGTCAGTAGTTAATATCTTCTTATGGAATGATGGAAATAATCCCTCCCCCCGTCTTATAAATCAAAACTGAATTTCACAGGGCATGGGGGATACTAAAGTTATTCAAGTCTAGCATAATACATCCAAAAATATATTCAGGTCTTTTTGAAAAATGTCTCTAAAACCAGCCTTGTAAAAGGCACATAAATTTCAACACGAGTCAGTATAAATATATTGAGTAGCAGCTGTGTGTACACAGTGCTTATTTTAATTTCATGTATTATATGGTTTCAAAGCATTTTATTACATACATATGACGTAGCTTTTTTTCCTTTTTATTTGCCATTTACATTGAGCTGTCATTATTATAAATATTCTTGATGGTAAAATTTGGTTCCCATTCTTATTTATATCCTTGGGTTGATTTTTTAAAGTGGAATCACTGTATAAATAGTATGTACATTCCTAAGCCTTTTAATACCCAGCTAAATCAACCTTTAGAATCATTACATGAATTATCACTTCTATCTACAGTGTATCTCAGAGATTCAGCCTCCACCGACAATTATTACTTTGTGCTATAATTGGACAAATTGATGAAAAAAAATGTACCTCATTTGAATTTGCATTTCCTTGGTTTCTAATGAGGTCACCCTTGTAAACGTATTTTTGGACATATTTACATCTCCTTTTCTGAATTGTTGGAGATATTAGAGCACATCATTTCATCGTTTCCCTCTCTAACACCGTTTCTCAGAAACAGAACCCTCCGTTGCTAACGGCTGTGGATGGAGCTCTGTTACGACGTCTCCCTTCCTGCCACGCGAATTCCTAGAAGTGACGAGCAACGTGACACACACAAATAAGCTGCATTTGACTAACACAGCTGAGATCATGCATCCAAACAGACCATCGTACTTTTTGGCGAGAGACATATAAATGTTAATCATCGCATACCGTTTGCCAAGCAAATAGATCAAAATAGTTAGACTAGAATTACATATTTGTGAGTCAGATAACACCACACCAGTCCCTTCTAAATTGATGAAGGTAAATGTGGCCAATCTATGTTTATTTCTGCCAATGTTTATCTGTTGCTTGATTCTCTGGCAGTCACTAAACAATTGGCATAAAATCAGGGAAGAGAGATAGATATGCCAAAACCCATATCTCTAGCATGCCTAGAGAGATTAAAGCACCAGAAAAAAAAAAAGAAGAAGAGAAATACTCAGAGGAATAAGAGGCAACGCCGACGGGCCGGCTGGCTGTGCTCCTCCTGCCGGGGACAGCACATGCCAGGCGGCCTCCCTGGTCACCAAACTGTCCCTTCTGCTCTCACGCCTGGCTGGCCCGGTGCTCACAGCAGCATCAGTTTCCCGTGAAACAAGAATGACCTCACCTGTCACATCGAGACCATCCAGAATAGCTTCAACAGGAGGACATGTGATTCTTCCTGGTGGTTGGACGGATCGATATATGTCTGGACACCCCCACGGCAAAACTCAGGAGGAATTCCCAAAATCTGTAGGGAGCAGGGCGTGAAAGCTGGGGCCGAGAGGGGGTGGGGAAGGGCCGGACCTCTGTCCCCGTCCACACTGACACAGGACACGACTAAGGCAGAGAGCTCTGTCAGACGCTGCATGGACGGTGAGGGCAAATACCTTCCTCGGTCACTGAACATGTCCCCGATAGAGGAAAAAATTCTCTTTCACTGGAGGCACAAGTAAAATCTGGGGACACACAGGGGTTCGGAATTCTCAGTGGAATAAAATTAGGGGACCGTACGAGCTGGCAGATACCTGAATGCCAGTTGCACAGTAACTGCCATCTACCCAGCAGACTGGCATTTTTAAACGGTAGTCTGGCAAAAAGATTCTAACAGCCATGAAGTCTTTGACGCAAAATTTGTGATTAATGAGGACACAGATAGCCTATGCATGATAATCTGAAATAAAAACAGGTCTAGCTTTCTAGATCAGTTTAAGTTGCCAAATAGAAAAAAAAAAAAAAGAAAAGATAGATCGAAACAACCAATAAAACCAACATGCAAAGGAACACTTGGACCTGTCTACAAATTCTCTTCTGGTGCACAGAAAAGCAAAAAAAAAACCACAAAACGGAAATACAAAAACAAAAACAAACAAACAAACAAAAAAACCACAAAACCAAACCGAACCAAACACAAACCAAAAAACAACAACGCAAATCAAAACTGCCACTCGGAGTAATCTGTAATATACTTTTGGTCAGAGGTGTGGGTGTTGCTGTGAAAACAGTTTTAGAAGAGATTCATATTTAAATGGGGAGAGTCTGAGTAGAGCAGATTGTCCCCCCCGTAACGTTCGTGGGCTCATCCACTCAGTTAAAGGTCATGCATGAGGAAAGCAGACGCCCCTGAGGAAGAGGAAGAGGAAATTTCGCAAGCAGATGAACTTTGGGGTCCAGACCATCGCTGCTCCCCAGGGTTTGTGGCTTGCTGGGCCGCCCTGTAGGTTTTGGACTTACACCTCCCTCTTCTCTGTCTGTCTGTGTGTGTGTGCGCGCGCGTGCACACACACGCACGCGCGCACACACACACACACACACACTTTATTGGTTTTGCTTCTCTGGAGAAATGTGACAACTAATATATATATACATGATTTCTAACGCAGTTGATCTATAGACTTAGCATAATTCCAATAAAAATTTTGCCAAGATGTGCATATGGTGTGTGTGGTGTGTGCGTTTTATATAAATTGAAAAGCAGATATTAAAATTTATGTGAAGGTTCAAAGGAGAGAACAAGGTGAAGGAATTTTTCTTAATCTATATCAAGAATTAATGTGTCGTTTTTTATAAATTAGGATCGTGCGATACTAGGACAGGGATAGGCAAATGGATGAAGAAATATTTGGCCCTAAAGGGACAAATCCCAAATTGAAATTTGATTAATGGCAGAGCGGGGTTTGGAAGTGAGTGGGGAATGGGGTCCGTATAATGGATAACATTAGGGCAACTCAGAGCCCACACGGAAAACTAAAATTGGACTCACGCGCAGGCCAAAATTAATGCCTGGTATATTAAAATTCCATTACCAAAAGAACATTTTCAAAGATAATACAGAAACGCATCTCTGTGACTTATGATAGGAAAGGACTTCTAAAGTAAGAAATAGTAAATATAATTCACGGGAAGACATGAAAATGAATTCGCCTACATGAAGATCTAGGGAAGCCAGAAACAACATCATCTCGTAGAACTGCTGTGACCGTCGGCCAGCACGATCCACACTGCACCCAGCAAGTGACGCCATGACAGTGTGTCTCTTCACGTGACATCTGTCCCTTCCTCCTGCCCGGTCCTTGCACACCAGTCACTCACGAAGGACGACTAACGAGCGAGAAGGTGAGGAAGGGGCAGGCCCAGCAGGACAGCGATGGCCTTCCAGGCGGCCCCAGGCCGCGGGGGTGGGGGCAAGGGGCGATGGCTTTTGAAGCGGATGTAAGAGGAACCTTCTGAAATACACTGAAATACACAGGGTCTCTAAATCCTGAAAGGGAAAAGGAAGCTTCACTTCTGCCAAAACGACAGTTAACTGGTAGACGAACTGGAAACAATCATAGAAAAACAGAGATGAGCTCTGCTGCCAGGTAGAGTTCTGCTCCGTCTCCGATCACTGTCACCGTGATCTCCAAAGACAGAGCTCCAGGGACTCGGCAGAGGGGGCACCACACACACGAACAAAGTGACACCCTCTAAACTCAGTGGGGCCGCAGCGTGAACACGGTGTTTAATTAGTCAGCAGAGAAAACTATTCTTTTAAAAGCACATGCTGAGTACGCTATGCGTTGAGTATTAGCAGATTTAAAAGTTATAAAATTAAAATATTCATCAAAACTGGCGTATGGGGATTCACGCTTTCAAAGACCGATTTGCGTTTTGTGTTTTCGCCGTTGCTGAGTTTGTCCTGGTTTTTTGGACACAGAACTGTAGCCTGATGTCTGACTGAGCTATCACTGGTCCTGGGTGACACCGCGGGTTGCCACGGGGATGATGGGCAGAAGCCTGCCTGGCCTCGGCCTGCTCCGGTTTAAGTAGGGAACCTTCGCTCAGAACTTAGCAAAAGTCAACTGAACATCGGCCAGAAAGCACACGTGCAAATTAAACATACAAGAATTCTATAAGCACATTGACTCATCCACATATATCCACATATATCACACACACGCGCACACACACATCAACAAAGGACACACATATAGTAGTTATTGTAAGAAATTAACGGGCAAACACACATCATTGTCATTAGCAACATTCACCCTGTCCGGGCATTTGTCACACATTCAACTTGGCTAGCACTAGCAGAGCCAGTGACTCTGCCCCGTCCGCTCCAGCACCAGGGGGATGGCACTCAGCGTTGCTTTGTCACACCCACTTGCATCTGATTCTGATCTCCGCTAAACAGCAAACTGTCACCTCAGCGTCCCAGAGGGCTTACGGGCTTCGTGCCCCATTCCCTAGTCAGAGAAATGCTGACCTAAAAAGTGAAATTATTATTTGTTAAAAATGTCTTGCAACAGGAAATTACCAAATGCCTCTGAACTTATAAAATGTCTCACTTTATCAAAAAAAAAAAAAAACAGATTTTCAAACACTCGCGAAGATTCCGTGAGCCATGTGTCTTGTCCTTCAGCCGACAGCATGAGGTGTCCACTCCCATCCAAGGAAGGAGAGCTGTAACGAGGACAGACGCCTATTCCAGAGGTCTCGGACCTACTGTCTATCCATGGCACAGGTGAGTGTTTCAGCCTATCAGTGCTCCATTATAAATTAAAGGGCATATTTTTGGTACTAATGAAAGGCTCGCTTTTAATTCATCTAATAGTCTCCTTAATGATATCTAATTAGGACGTCTGTTAAAGGTTCATAATGTTACATTCTTCATTTGGTTTTTCCCATTAAATTAGCATTAAGGTTATTTCACTCTTTTATTAAAAGTTCACTATTAATGGCTGTGTGTGTGTGTGTGTGTGTGTGTGTGTGTGTGTGTGACCTTTATATGCAGGAATAGGCTTCCTGAGTAGGCTGAATGAACCTGGTCCCTTCTCTAGTTAATAAGTGAATTAATCTTGTTAAGGATTTAGGATCTCCTTTTCCTCTCTCTCAGAAAACCTCAGACCTGGAGTACCTCCATAGAAGTCCTGTCATTAACTAGACATAGCAGGTGAAACCGACTCAACGATCAAAGTGATGATATAATGAGGACCCAAATGTCTGAGATCCTTTTTTTAAATATTTCTGTTCTGCATTAGCATTACAGTAATGTGGCTTTGAAATATTCTCTTTAAAAAAATCAGCTTATAAATTTATAGGATCCCAAGTCTCATTATTGATCGTACCTAGTGGATTTTTCAAAATATCAACGGAAAACTCTCTAAGGTAACAATATACGGGTTTTGGTTCTTTTAGTGATTTTCTTTGGTCTTATAAATTGTTACAAAATAAAAGGATTCAAAGTGAAGTTCTGATTTTTTTCATATGGAACTACCATGTTAATATTTTCACTTCTAACACTGTACCTGACTTCAGTGTGCATCTAGTTTTATCAGTAAACATTAATTATACATCAGCCACAATCCACTGAATATATATATTTAATTCTTCAAAATTATTACTTTCTGTTAAGTATCCCCTCATGTAAATTAAGTTCACTGGGAAATTATAAACTTATTCTGCTCACTGACTTATCAGCATCTTTGAATTAATATTATTATACAAATATCGCATAATCCTATATTATCAATTTGCTACATAAATCTATAGAAAAACAAAACACAAAATCTGAACAAGAATGATGAGAAAAATAATATTTATTGAACTATCTGTGGAATATCTCCTTTATCTAAAATATGACAAATAACTTTAGAAAATATATGACCTTATCTCAAAAAATCAAAACACAGAGATCTAACAAACATCAGTTCCAATATGGCAGATTTTAATTATTTATAGTTGCATGAAAATGTCCACATTTATCAATGATCTATGCTATGTCCACCAACAATTAATCTTTGCAAAAATTATAGGTTTTCTTCCTACTGAAAAAGAACAACTGATTAGAATCTTTCTGAGAAGTGAAAAGATTTCCCCCGTTAGAAATGTATTGTAAAAATATGGTGACGAATCTGTAGAAACCGATTACAAAGGAATTAATCTTCTACAGAAGGCAAAATACTATACAAAATAATAAAAAATATTTTTTCTACCGTAGAATATAATCTATTGTACATAAAATAACCTAAGATTCCAGGATAAATGAAACACTTCAGAAAAATCAATGAACTTGACAAATTTTGAAGACATTCCAAGAACTGTTATTTTTCAACTTGACAGACTGTTTCTTACAAAGTGATAAAATTAGCAAACTTGTAGCCAAATGCAGGTCTCCTAGATATGCCCTGAGGAAACTATATGAGTAAGAAATTATTTTTAAGGGAATAGGCATGACAATTATCTTCATGTCCTAAAACTTGCAATCGTTGTTGATATGCCACAGAAGCTATAACTCTAATTGCATTCATTTTCTTTATGTGTCTGAGAAATAAAAGTTTTTAAGTAGCAGCTAAATGGAGAAATGCTGATTAGATCTTCAGGCAGGTACACAGTGCTAGAAAAACGAAAATTAGAATCCATGGCCCCGAAGGCAGACAGCCTTGAGCATCAAGGCGCCAAAGCAAGGAAGAACAGAGAAGAAAGCCCAAATTTGGCTTCCTTTTGCCCTCAATATATCTTGCAAACCTCTGGGGCCTGGAGGCTGAAGAAAAGGCAGCCGCTAAGAGTTTCAGCTTTCAGGAGGCTCATGATGCACGGCAGGGCGGGGGGAAAAAAGGAGGTTCAGTAACTAGAAAGGAATAAATTATGAAGAGTAGAGCATAAAGGAAATGTTTCAAAAGGGCAGAAGCGATCCACGGAACGTTGTGTAAATCTGGAGCAAACGTGAGAGAAGGGAGTAGAAGCACCATCACCTGACGCGCACTGATCGATAATTTCCCAGAACTGATGAACGACATCGAGCCCCAGCCCCGGACGTGCCACCCGCTCCAGGAGGGTCAGCAGGTCTGGAGGATCAGGAAACTGGGCCGACGGTCGCCCGGGACTGGGTTAGCGATGGAGACTGACTATAAATGAGAGATCCACTTGAAGAGATGATGACACCCTCAAACCAAACTGTGAGAACAGCTGCAGAACCCCCTAAGTTCACAACGTACCACTCCACTGCACACCTGAAATCAGAGCATGTGATGGTACGCAGATTATACCGTGAGAAACCTGTCCAAAATAAACGAAAGCAGGATAAATATGAGGAAAGAAACACCTATAAAAATGAGGGCTGCGTAACACAACAATGAAGAAGAGTAGATTTTAAAAGCACACAGATAAAAGATGTAATACTTTCAAGTTAAAAAAAGAGCTGCCTTATAAATATATAAGAAATAAGAAGTAGAATAAATGTAACAATTTTTTAATTACTTAAAATTAATTGTCTAAGAGAGAGAAAAGGAATGTGAGAAAAGTAAGAGTGTGAGAACATTAAAATTAAATATTAGATGGCAGATGGAAATCCACAAGAGTAGTTATTACATTACATATGAATGGTGAAATACTTTAATTAAAAGACAAAGACTGTCAGATTGGATTTTAAAAAAAGATAAGTACTACAGTTACATACTTTTTAAAAGAATACAAAAAGAATGAATAGTAAGATAGGAATATGAAATACCATGCAAGCAATAGCTAACACAAATTGGTGTATCTGATATATTTATCAGACAGAGTAAATTTGAATGTAAAAGATAAAATACTAGTATTATGAAGAATGTTATCTAACATGGTTAATCTTCCAATAAAATAATAATTCTGAGTATTCTTTTACTTAATAAAATAAAATACTTAAAGCAAACATTGATGAGCATTAAAATGCAGTTGGAGACAAAAGTTGGCAATTGAAACCCATTGTCCAGCAATGAGAGAATATGTCAAATCAAAAGAGACATCAACTTAATAACTTGACTCGAGAACTGGAACATTGTACCAATAAATTTCAGAATAAATTTTCTTTAGAGGTGTGAATAGCATATTTACCAGTTATATAACAAATTACAACAAAATACGTTATACAACAAATCTCAAAGGACTGAGATAATGCAAAGTATCACACAAAAAAATGGCTCTCCAAAGGAACGTCTGAAAAATAAGACATTGCCCAGGCAGACTTTGACAGACGGTCTATTGGAACATGAACTGCATATCGAGGGAAAGCTAAGGTGGGTGTAATGACAGGTATGGGGGTTGTCGCTGCCACTGCTTGGTTAACAATGTCTATCAGAGCAGCTCAGGGGACCTGGGACGCTCTGGCTTGATTCAAATCGCTATGGATTCCAGGAGATTTCAGTGTGGCAGGGGACGGGAGAACAAGACTGTTAGCCAGTGGCGAGACCGGTGTCAAACAGGCGAGAGCACGTGCTGTGCCCAGCTGCGCGGCCATGCAGATGCCCGAGATCGGATCAGAACAACACAGCTGCTTGCAGGGGAGCAGACCCTGGAAGTGTAACAAAGCCGAGTGGACAGGGGGAGGACGAAGGAGTGAGTGACACTCAGCCGCGACAGCTGAGGAGATGGAAGGGAAGCAGTGACAACGAGGACACCTTTTACATCCAACGGACAGAAACAAAATATTCAAAATGATAAAAAAAATATTAGGGAAGTACATACTGCATTTCAAAACATATAGGTAGGAATTTAGGTGGATCACCTCCAACGCCTTGGGGCTAGGGCTCCTTATGATATCACCCTGGACCGTTTCCCTAATCTAAATGCACAAATACTTCAGATACTTTATTTTCAACCTCCGGAGGCAGAGGTCAGCCTCAAAACTTTTAAAAAGGGATGAAATAATCTTAAGAGAATTCTAGGAGATAAGCTATTAAATTTTCATTTTATTGATTCATTGTACAGTTGATATTATATTTCTCTCTGAAGTAAAATTTAATAATATGCCCTCAAATTTTACTCAGGGCTGATAAAATAAATGGCCATGTAAAAACACTTTTGCTTTTTTTTCACCAAAATACAATTCAATGTTTTGATTATTCTTTAGAACCCAATAAAAACTCTTTCAGAAAACTGGAACAAAGGGGAAACTTGTTTTCTCTTCGCAAAAGGGAATGATCATTCCTTTCATGGGAAAGCCACATGTGTCACTTGTCGGAGCTGCCGAAAAGTAGAAGTCACTGGTGTGACCGCTGGAGGTGACATTTCACATATGCCTGCTGATAAAACGATCTATTTCAATCCTCCCTTCTCCCTTCCTCTGGGGGATTCTGCATTCACTTTCTGACCCGAATGCTATCTGTCCTGTCACCTGTGTGTGTTCACTGCGTAATAACTCAAAGAGCACTGGTTGTTCAGTCAACAGCTGGCAGGGAACGGGGCGGGCTTTAGATGTGAGACGTTCTAAATATAACGTAAGGCTTATCCCGATCTTTAGGGTGGGAGAGAGAGGAGACGCAGAAAAACGATGGGAAAGAACACTTTGAACGCCATTAACAGAAGCAGCAAAATCTAAACCGTGTATATGTGGAAATGTGAATAATGCATGAAGTAGATAAACTACTTTGAAGGTTACACAGCTCACATTTTAAATTTTCTCTATCCTACATGGTTTAATGTACCCATGAGGTCAGCAACACGTACAATAACTGAGTAAAACATTACCGTGTTCTTTTGAATTAATGCTATGTTTAGTCAGAAGTATTCACTTCCAATAACACTAAAACACATAAATTCTGTTGTTGCTGTCCATTAACGTTTTATTTTTCACTGTGTAATAATGTTTACACTGAGTTAGGTTTCATCAATTTCCTGTGAACTGTCATTTCAAAGCACGCAAACTACGTGAATTAAGAGCAGTCGTGTTATTTACGAACAAGTTGCTCCATCCTGCTCTGTTGACGTAATGGAATATTCTTAAGAGCTCAGAAAGAATATAGATACTGTTGTTACTTGTTACATTACTGGAATTTCTTATCTTATCTGAATAAAAAGAAGGATACGGCAGATGCTTATAATTTTCTCTTATTAAAAACTAATTAAGAACCCCCTACAGAAACTTTACATTTAAATGACTCTTCTGAATCAGGCCGAATTAAGGAGTGAAGCACAATATTCATAGCCCTAAGAACTAGGCAATGGTTCCCAGATTTGTGATTAACAGAAAATATAATAATTCTCTAAGGAGCATAAATTATTCAAAACCAATTTTCAATTCTCTCAATGTGTTACTTGAAAAAGACCCAATGAGCCATGGTGAATATTGAAATTAATTATTATCATAAAGGGCACAGTTACGATGCAGTCTGAGATCAAAGAGGAATTTTACCTTTCAGATGGAATAAAATCGCCATTCATTCAATCTCCAGATGTGTAAATAGTATTATTAAGTCAACTTATCAAATGATTGAATAGCATTATGTGGCAGTGTAGTAAGTGGGGAAATTAAATGCAAAGAGTTAAATTATCCTTTGAACACTGAAATGGCTACCGCTTTGGGACCAGTGTAATTAAGACTCAGTGGTCCAAAAAAAAATTATCTCGTAAGAGGATAACGGAGGCTGAGCTCCCAACTCAGGACCCTAACGCGTTTGCTGTCCGTGTCAGAGGCAGGCTCTGGCTCACGCACAGTAGTGTCTGCATCAGAAAATGCCCCATCTCCAGGAGTGGATTGGAACACGATGCTGTCTAGAGTGCATTCGGGGGCAAGTTCAAGGGCGTATTCAGTGCAGACAGACACCAAGGCTTAGCCGATGCTGGCTGTTCGAGCCTCATCTGTTCTCGTCTGGCTGCTCGTATTAAACGCTCTGATTCTTAGCCCTGTGCATTAGCATTTTGAGATAGGTATCTTCTATACGACATTTTTGCAGCATGAAATGATTTCTACATGAAAACATTTTATCCTCCAAAACTACTTACACAATCAAATCAGTATTCCAAAATTCAATAAGCCTTTTTTGCAAAATCTTGTGTGCTAGACACAGATAATACAAGGTGAAGAAGACGTGTTCTCAGCTCTAAAACGTGACACTGTAACCACGCTCGGGGCTTCCCCGAGCAGCACGGCAGATGTTTCTGAGGACAGCCCGACTCACTGTAGAGTGTCAAGTGACATCATCGTGGCCTCTGCCCATGAAATGCCAGTAGCACCCCCCACCCCCAGCATAATCAACAAAAATGCCCCCAGACACTGTCAAACGTTCCCTGGGGACAGAATAGCCTACGACCCAGAACCTCTAGTCTATCCAGAGAAATAAGAAAGAGACAAACGACTAAAATACAAAAAATCATAAATGTGCAATAGAGACATTTTTAAGTGCTACAGGATGTAGGGACAGAGAGGAAGTGTTTGGACAGCTCAGGGCCCTGCACAGGGGATCAGAAGTGATGGCTGGAATTCTGACAGGCAGAAAGGAGGCGGGGAGCACCCTGAAGCTGCTTTAAAGACTTTTGCGAGGAAGGCCTCAGTCCCCGCCCCTCTTCATCATAGGGAATCTTAGATCAGTTTATTCACATGTCTGATCCCACATCTTAACTCGATGTGCTGTCCTTTCTATCCTTCCTTTTGTAATCACGTCACAGAAACATTTCTTCAACTCAATCTGTGCTTCCCCAGCCGGTTCTAGCTCTGTATTAACAGTTATGTATAATGCAATAACAATACTCACTATGTATCTACCACAGCTGCAAGCACTTTGTATGATCTAATGCTTATGACAGTTATATGTGGAAAGTCCTAAGATGATCTCCATTGCATTGACAAGAGAAATACATCATAAACCTTTACATTCAAACTGTCCACATAGCTAATTAATACAAAAGCTTTCCGGTAACAAACAACTGAAATGCTGAAGTGTGTGTATGTGTGTGGGTGTGTGCGTGTGTGCGCGCACGTGTGTGTGTGTGCACATGTGCGTGCATGTGTGGGTGCACATGCATATATATCTGGCTGGGGAAGAAAGTGAGACAATTCTAAGAATCCACTGCCCCTGAGGCGACTTCTGTCAACGCCTCTGCTGATGGGAGGCTGGTCTGAGGCTCCCCAGCTCAGCAGGCGGAGAAGCAAGGGGCCAGCGAGAGGCTGCGACACAGGCCACTGAGTGGATTTATGACACTGTGAATAAAGGAACCAGAGAAACAACAAACAAGCAAGTAAACAGGCAAACGCTGAACATCCTGAAGACGGACAGCATGGAACCCACACCCCAAACGTGAGTCTGGGCGTGCGTGGGTGCCGGGGACGCCCTGGGAAGGACTGACACCACTCGTATCTATAAAGCCAGCAAGCAAACAGGTTCCAGTGTCAGTGGGCAAGCCTGGGAAGCGGATGTGTAGGTGACGGCAAAGGCCACGTAAGCCTGCTCGGGGCCGCGTGGGAGTGGGAGTCTGCCGTGGTCTCAGGTAAGGCTGGAGACGATTCTGGCTGCCGCACGGAGAACGGGTCGGAACGGAATGGGGGCCAGGGCTTCGGGGCCAGTATGGGGGGTCTTCCTACTACGCGGTCATGTGGCCACACGGCAGGGATGGTGACACGTCTAAGCAGAGCGGCAGGAGCAGAGACACGAGCGAGCAAACGGTGTGGAGGTGGAGGTGATGTCATCTGCTCACAGATGACATTCACACCGAGTGAGGACGAGCCCCGGGCTTCGGGGCAGACTGGTGGGGCAGATGAAAATGATCAGAGTCTTCCAGAAGTCTCGGAAATGCACCTGCTGGGTTCACGCCTTACTGCTCCCGACACTGAGGCACGGCCGGAACGCGAAGCCGCTCTGGAGTGCAGAGCGACCTGCACATGTCATGGAAAC
>PVKZ01007342.1:0-24240 GCA_004027375.1 Macroglossus sobrinus | reverse complement strand
GGACTAGGGAAGGGGACGTGAAGTTCATACCTAACTTGAAGGTGCACCTAAGGGCGCTTTGTGAGAATATATCGCACACTTTGGCACTTTGCTGTTTTTTAGTTGAGTTTTAGATAAACTATCATTTTTCAACTCTTCCCACAGTATAGTTTCTCAGTTGCACCAGCCTCAAGTTCAAGTGTTCTTAGCCATGTGTGGCTAAGTGGGTATAGCATGGGACAGCACAGATGTCGAACATTTTCATCGTCACAGAAAATCCTGCTGGACAGCACGAATGCAGCGTGTGTGCGTGTGTACGTGTGTGCGTGCGTGCGTGCGTGTGTGTGTGTGTGTAATACACACACACACACACTGATTGAGCGTTACTGTGTGCCAAGAACTCTCCTTCAGCGCTCACACGGCCGGCTTTGCCGAATCCTCACATTTAATGCTCAGTCTTTGTCTTCCTCGACGCAGCACTGAACATCACGTCTCGCTCTCCCCCATTAAATACTTCCTTCTCTCAGCCACGACGGCCTCAGACTCGTTGGTTTTTCTCCTTCCCCTCTGGCTTCTCTTCTCGTCCTCCCCTCCTAGTCCTGCCTTGTCTCCTCATGGCTAAGCAGCAGGTGGGCCCAGGCCCCGCGGTTCAGTCTTCACACGCACTTGGTGACCTCCTCCAGTCTCGGGACTGTAAATACCATGTCTAGCCTGACGGCTCCCAAGCTGGGCCTCTCCCCCTGGATCCCAACTTGGGTATCTATTGCTCCTCAACATCTCCTCTTGGCATCTAATGAGCATCTCAAATTCAAAACCTCTCAAACCCATCTGCTATTTCCCCTCAAAATCTGCTCCCCACACTGAGGTGAAGGGTGGAGGAAACTGGTTTGTTCCCACTCAAACGATGGCAGGTCTATCCTTCCAGCTGCTCAGGACAAAACCTTTGGAGTACCTCATTAATTAATGACTCGAATAAAACCTATGGTTCACGTTCGTTCTAGTTCTTATAAAAGTCACGTTTATAACTTTTTAAACTTACGTTATGACACAAGAACTGTCCACTGAGCCTGCTGACCCAGTAATGAATGAGCCTTGTCTCAGTGGGCTCCCTCCAGACCCTAAGTCCCACGGAGAATGTCTCATTGGCTGAGTCTGAGTGACGAGGGCCAACCCCTGCTGTACCAGACTGAGGACGGGGGTGGGGGGAGGGAATCCAATCCCTTCAGCATCCAGAGTAGGAAGCAGTCTCCAGGGAAATGTCCCTAAGGAAACCATCGGGCCATCGGGAAATGAGAATGGCTATTAAGCGACCAGAAATGACCAATGTTACTGTTCCCTCCTTAGGCCTGCTGCGACCTAGTGCAAGACTCTGGTGTAGAGATGAGGATGCTGGGGCTCACTTCCTGGTCCAGCTGTGCCACAGTCCCCTGTTCGCTGCTCCCTGAGAGGCCTCAGAGCACCAGCTGGGGCGGAGACTGGTCTTTGAGGCGCTCGCTGTCACACGGCCCCCTCACTGAAACGTGTTCCAGGACCGAACCCACAGAGGAAGCCACGGGCCACTCACCGCCACGTGCCAAGTTGAGGGTGCGGGTCTCTCAGTTTGTGCACACGGGTATGTGTGTTAAACCCAGCCCACCTTAATTTGAGGAGACACTTGTCCCCAGACTGAAGAAGACCTCAGAATTACTGAGAGGCAGCTGTGCAGTGCCAGCTGTGTGACCAAGCAAGCAGGCAACCTAACTACTCTGGGCCGGAATTTCAACGGTAAAATGTGAACTCTAATAACCTGCTTAAGGTGATTGCGAGGGCGGGAGAGGTGATCCACATGACAGTGTCTGAAGCTAGTAGCCACTTGCATTGAATCTGCACGGAGGAGGACACAGGTCCCCCAGCAGTTCCTCTCTCTGGCTTGGTCTCATCCTCAGCGAGCTGGTTGTCTCAGAGACCTGTGAGCTGACAGTCCTCTGGCTGACGGTGGCAAATTCGAAGCTGCCGTTCGCATCCTGTCCAGTCTCACTTAGCCGTCAGCTCCAGCAGGCCGGCCTACGACCCTACAGCATGTGTGCAGCTCTAGAAAGAGAAGATCCTGAGAAATCGTCACCGTGTGAGCCAGGTGAGCTCTGCAGCCAGTGAGTGAGCAGGGGACTGCAGGATCTCGCTCTGTGACATTTATTGCAGTTATAAAACATTTTTGGCTGCCCACGTCTAAGGCGTCTCGGGGCGTTTGGGCCTGCCTGACCAGAGCACCCAGATCAGAGCTGGACCCCAGTGGAGACATGTGGAGAATGGGGGAGGGGCGGCTTGCGGTAACCATAGCAACCGTCCAGCCTTTTCTCCCAGCTCCATTCCCACCCCACAAAGGACACCTTTCCTCAAAGACAAGGGTCAACCAACAGCACCGCTCCCTTAAAAAGTGGCAGAAATTCATCAACTTCTTCTCCACTGTAAAGTCAGTGCCTCTGACGAGCGTCTAAGCATTTGAAAGTTTTTTTTTTTTTAAGTTTGAAAACAATCTTGTTAAATAGAAACTCTGAACAGCGTTTGCTTTCGTGGAGGGAAACTCTGCACTAAACACACACTTTTGTAACTTCTGGATCTGAACCTTGAGAATGTATTATGTTAAAACTAAACGAAAAGGAAGTCTCCCTTTTTGAAACTTGTTAACATTCGAGATTCTATGGTTGTTAAATGTTTCAAAAAAAAAAAAAGGGTTTCAGTCTCGCCCACCTCTAGTGAGTCCGACTTTTTAGAGGTTTTAAGCCTCCTTTATTCCCTCTTTCCCCGCCCCGCCCCAACCCCCACCCCCACCCCCACCCCCTGCAGCGATGTGACTAGTTCGGCCAGATTTCAAACCCCTCGGGGTCAGAAACCCCAGGTCACCGCCACAGAAGCTGAAGGCTGGGAACGACTGGAAGGTGTGGCAGCAGAAAAGCTGTTCGAACCCTACAGTAGGCCTCTTCCACGCAGCCTCCAGGGACTCTCCACTCCCTTCCTCCACCAGCCCCTCCAACGTTGGAATTCCCAGGCCAAGATGTCCTGGGGGGCGGAGGGAGGGGCTGGGAGAGGAGGTGAGGAGCTCCCTCCTTCGGGAAAGATGGGTCCAGGCGCCAGCTGGTGGCGCGACCTCAAGCCCCGTCCCTGGTACCTCACGCCGCCCAGGACGGTCAGATATGACCCTTCGGGCGTCAGGCCTGGAGAACTACTATCTGCTCAGACCCTAGCCTAGGGCCTGGGGCTGGGGGCGGTCGAGCTGCTCCTTGGAGCTCCGGGAGAAAAGCCTGAAGCGCTACTCAGAAAAGCGTGTTGAGGTTGTTGTGTAATACGAGGGGGAAAAAAAGATATTTTTAGCCAAAATCCAAGTCCGCAGCCCCGTGGGAGCGAGTGAAGAAACCACTCGGCCTCTCACTTGGACTCAAGGGGTCCTTTGGGCCATTCTCCGTCCCTTTCTCGTCACCAGTCACTAACTGCTTGGCTGCCCGCACCAGGGCCCTGCCTGAGCTGGCCTGCAGGCTGAGCACGCGTGAGAATACTTGATATTTCTGGGTTAAGTCTCTTTCCCCACCTTCTACCTCCAGATCACCGTCCAGCCCCCTACTGAGGCTCCGGCCCCCACCCCACCTGCACCCCTGGTAGCTGCAGCCATCCCCAGGGCCAGTCGCAGGCCTTTGATCTCAGTGATTGTCAACTAATTACACCTTCTCCTGTGCATTGCAAAACACTTCCACAAACAGTATTTTGGTTTATCTTACCCGCAGCACTGTGCTCGGCACTTACTAACTCGATAAACCCTTACATGGTTCTTACAACCACCCTGTGAGAGCAGTACAGCCAGATTATCTTCCTCCTCTCCCTTTCTAAATAATGAAATTCAAAGAATGTGTGATTTGCCTAGGGCCCATGGCAAGAAAGTGAGTGGCCTTCTGGGCTGGCTTCAGCATCCCTTCCGGTCTGGGGCCCCTTCCACCGCAGAACTTGCCTCTCCCCGGAGTGTTTCTAGAACTCTCCGAGGCTGCTGTATTTCGGTGCCCCCCATGGCATGAACCCTCCAGGGTTTTAGGGCAGCGTCCTTCCTGGAGGGGTTACTGTGATTCAAGATCGGGCCTGTTGCCTTTTTGCTCAGATGTTTTTCTGTAAGTAAAGTCACTCACAGGCCCAAAAAAGAATGAATCTGTCTTTTGACCCTGAGAGCCCCGACTTCCGGGAAAGCTAAAACATCCGTGAGCAACCGCTTCTTTCCTTTTCTTAAAGACGCTGATGAAGGTAATTCGAACATCAGGACCCGCAAAAGGGCGGCAGCCCCAGAGGCCGGGCCCATGTCACAAAGCTAAACCTACGTCAGCCTGCACCAACGGGAAATACCTCACTATCGAGGAAACCTAACTCACACACATCCATCACAACCGACCAGCTCAGCTCTGACTAGCTCACCAAACCATAGAAAATAGGACCTGCTCACCTTATAACGGAATCCCCAAACTCCTGGCTAATTCCTCCCAGCCCTGTTTGCGCGTTGCCTCTGCTAACACTCTGTAAACTCCCTCTTGCTCCAGTCTCTCGGGGAGCACTCTACTGCTTGTGAGGCACTGTCCTCCCTCAATCTATGAATTGTTTTCCCTTGAATAAAGGACATCGACCTCATTACTAAAATTATATTATTTTTGTCATTTGACAACACAAAAAGGGAACTAACTGCAAGAAATAACTCATCATCAGATCATACAAAGACTCCCCACTCCCCAGGTTACTGAGAAGAAATCTGGGGACAGAGAGAATTTATATAGCAGTGGTGCCACCAGCTGCAACAACTTGACAGGCCATGGAAGAGGCACTTGTCCCTTTAGTCTAATCAGGCTTGGTTATTATTTTACAGGGGTATGATCGATCATGGTGAAAAAAATGATCCAAAACATGAAAGTTAGGCAAAATGACAGAGTGAATGTCTTTTCAGTCTCCTGGAGGATTGTCACCTAAGGGTCGGTTAGTGCTCTAGAGAAATAAAAATTGTGGTTGACTTAACTACTGATTAGGACCTAGACTCAGTAAGAGCAAATGTTCATGTGTAAAAAACTGATGCGTTGCAAAGCATATAAATAAACTCTCTCCAATAGAAAAGATATCCTCAAAGGTTATGATTTTATGGCCTCATAGGACATTAGCCAGTTTTGTATTTAACTTTGCCATCTTATTCTACCATTATTTTTCCCATCGAGGATACATTACAATTCTTCAGAAAAAAAATAAATAGTTCTTGTGGGCTGTTTTTCTAAAACAAGCTCCCACCTTCAAGAGAAGAAGAACAAAATGCATCTGATGCTCCCAGCAATTCCGCTCCCCATCATCACCCATTTGGAGCTCCATGCTGTTGCCAGGAAAAAAAAAAAAAAGGAACGGAAGACATCACTGCTGTTACCAGCTACTAGAGACGCAGCAGAAACTTCTTCATCCTGTTGGAGAACCATCTGTTCCAAGGGAAAGATTAGAGGCAGGAGAAACTACCAAGAATGGCTGCTGGAAGGGCTGGGGACACGAAGGGAAGTAGGATGTCCCCATGTGAGGCATGCTCCAAAGGTGGAGTCTCGTCTCGTCGTCCAGTAACAGACGCTGAGTCCCTTACACTGGGGCTCTTACCAGCCAAAGGAGTGCTTACCCTCCAGCTCTGGCATGTGAGCCCCCTTGAGCGTGGAGACTTAGCCATTGTTCACCTCTGTATCCTTAGGAAGGTCAGAAATTGGAGTGCTAAGGGAAGACGCATCTACACTGAAGACCCAGGCTGAGAAGGACCGACTACAAAAGGACATGAGGGGATTTTCTAGGTGATGGGAATTTTCTGTGTTGTGATGGGGGTGGTAGGTTCTAGGGGGGGTGTAAACATTTGTGAAAACTGGTCAACTGTAACTTAAAATGGGTGTGTTTTTATTTAATGTAAACTATACCTCAATAAAACTGATTCAAGAAAAAAAAACAGTAATCAGGATTTCTATATTTTTTAAATAGTCTGCAGCTCATTCAAAGCAGTGCCTGGTTGACAAAGGACAGACTTTACTCTCCTGCCATTGTAGTTTCTATGTGAAGTACACATATCTGTTTATAAACACAACTAACTTGGGGAGAGCCAGTGGAGGCATGAGCCTTCCTTACGTAATCACCTTTAAGAACAAAAAAACTGACAAGGATTCACAATTTGGTATTTCTTTCATTTCCATGGGCCAAAAGCAAAGAATTGTGGGAAAGCAGAAGTAGAAGGAATGAATGTTAAAGATTATCTGGTGGCCAACCCATTCACTTTACAAGTGAGGAGACGGAATGTAGGAGAATAGGGACATGTGTCCTTCAGAGACAATCTTGCTAGTCAGCGTTTAGATCTTTCCAGAAATCTTCTTCACCGCCTTTTGAATGGCAACCCAGTGATCTCTCTGCAAATAATCTCCTTGAGAAACACTGGCAACAAGGATATTTCTAATAATGAAGATAAAAAAATGGCTTGTCTCTTTTTAAAAATGTCTAGTGTCAAATCACTCTAGTCTATCCTGGATGAAGTTGTATTTTCAATTATGTTTTTTTCTTAAATAACACAGATAATAAGCTCCTTCTGAAATCATAAAGCCTTTGTCTTTGTTGTTGTAAGAAAAAAAAAAATCAATCTAATTTATTTTCTCCAGGCCAAGGGCATTGATTTTTAAGATGAAAATTTACACTTGGTACAGACGCTACAGTGAGCTCCTTGCACAAAACAGGTTAAGATGTTTTCTATGTGTCTTCAGATCCTTGCCAAGGGCCGAGCGATAATTGAACACGGCTTCACATCTCCCGCGTTCTGAATATGAAGAAGTTTAGTGCGCGTGTATTTATTCTGCTGGGTATCCAATTCAATTCAGTTATTTCAATACACTCTAATTGAACACCTGCCATGTGCAAGACATTATGCTGGAGCTAAGCGCTGGTGGAGAAGCTGCTATGGAAAGTTCTGAGAGGGACAGCTCAGACACGGGTGGGTGGAAAGGAGGGAGAAGATTACGTACCTTGGGTGGTGACATCCACTCATTCATTCGACAAGCATGACATGCTTTCTTGAGCTGTTAAGACACTTCTAAACCAGAAGAAGGAATGTGGAGCGGTGGCAGGAGGGGCAGGAATAACATGTGTGGAAGGCCCTTTGCCAATCTGTATTCACTCTTCCCAGGTCTGAGCTGTCATTTCTAGCCCTGTTCCCTAGGCAACAGACTACATTGCAAGTTATTTAGCAAACAAACTATAATAACCTATAAACTAATTAAAGCATGTTGCAGTCATTTCTCAGTATTATTCTTTCACTAATAGCTTTTCTTTTGGATACTGGAAAAAAAAAAATCTTGCATGCTATCCTGGCCCTCAAGAATACTGGAGACCAGAGCCACTGGGAAATTATAGACTGTGCACCTATAAGAGATGGGCTCACATCAAGATCTAACCTTGATGCCAAACCTCTGCGGAAAGAACTACTGTTTCTCGAAGAATAGCAACCTAATTCTTTCTCACCCGAATGGGAGAGGAAACTGAGACACGTGGGAATAAAAAGAAGCAAACAGGCCCAGCTGGGGAGGATGGCACTCAGGGGGCATTCTTGATCCATCTCATCCTACGCTGGGTTTGGGGTGCAGAGGGCAGGCACTTCTGTGATGCTTTATCCCCATCTTAAATTTCTGAATGGACTTTTTCCAGTTCCCCGTTCCCAAACAGGCAGGACCCAAAGAATTAGGAAGAGGGTTCTGAAGATAGATAAGAGCTGTGCCAGGGATGAGCTTCTGCAGAACGCCATCTTTGACCCCTTTCTGAATAAGGGATGACGTGAGGAGCAAAGAACCCATGAGCTTTATCTCACAGGTTGGTGACATTCTTCCAGCAAGTTCTCATGAAAGGGCTCTCGGCACAGAAGGATTATTAAATAAATAAAGGGCTGTTGGTACTCAGGGGACATCTCCTTCCTAGACATCTCCAAGGGCTGCAAAATGACAACAAAAATCCCCACCCAAGCAAAAAAAAGTAAAGGGATTGAGAGGTACAAATTGCCAGTTATGAAAAGGATGTAAAAGACAGCATAGGGAATATAGTCAATAATATTGTAATAACTATTTACGGTGTCCGGTGGGTACTAGACTTATCGGGGTGATCACTTCCTGTGGTATATAGATGACTAATCACTGTGCTGTACACCTGAAACTAATATTGTATGTCAAATGTAATTAAAAATTCTTCTTAATTTTTTTAAAAATCCCCACCCAAGGAGCCTGGGTTCCCTCGGCCCTTGATCCTTCTAGATCTTTCTAGTTGAAAAGCTCAAGCTCTCATCTTGGGGCTGTGAAGCCAGGGCCCAGAATCACCCTAACCCTTTCTTCCCTCCATCTCATCTCCCAGGGAGAATGAGGCCTGTCTTGAGAAATAGTTTAAAAATAACTGTCCCTTTTTTCCACGCTGTCTCCCACTTCCAAGCTGTGATTCTGAAGTGTTTATGATGGACCGCAGTGAGGACAGCTGCCTTGCCTGGGCCTGAGAGGCCCCAGAGGGTGAGAAAGATCCTTGCGGTCTGGAGAACGGGGAGGTTGGAAGGCCAAGGGCAAGGTCGGCTCGGTGGAGCTGGGGGGAGGGTGTGGGGAGGGAGCTCGCGGCCAAGGAGACCGTTGAGGGGAGGGGCCTCTTAGCAGTCGCGGATCGCGAGGGTCCGTTTGCACCGTTAGTGTTGCGATGGCGAGGCGGGGACTGCCTTCCTCCAGGCGCCCGCCGGGTCCGCCCACAGCAGAGAGACAGGGCTGGGGTGGAGCCCCGGGAGGGAGCAGTGAGCCCTGCCTCACCCGGCTCCCAGGGGGCCTCCCACGCAGGCCCGGTAGAGCTGAGGAAACTTGCGCCCTAATCAGGGCGCAGAAGAAACCCCCTTAAAACCAGGTTGGACCCACCGGCGTGTTTTCGAGGAAACTGCTAGCATCCCAGTCAAGGACACTGGTGGAGGGAGAACTAGCCCGTTTATCCATGAAACTGTGCCAAGGGCTCATCAAGTGAGTGTTTATCTAACATTTCACCGCTGAGGGTAAAAGAGTTTTGCTGTGTCAGACACCCCCACGTCGTGGTTTTGGCCCTCTCTTTCTTTTGGAACATTTATTCCCGCCGCCTACAGGCAGGACTCCCAGGTTAAGCTCACGACTAACTTTGTAGCACTGACGGCTCAAAGGCCATTGTCCAGCTAGGGGCGCTCTTCAGCCTCCTCGCTGCTCAAGCTGGCCTGGCCCAGGTAAGAAGTTTAGGAAACCTCCCAGACACCTTTGTGTTTCTCCTCTTCCAGCTCCAAGTTTCCTCAGGTCTCGTCCTTTCTAGAAGCCTTGGGAGGCTGGTGCTCCCTGCTTTCCTCTCATGAGATAGAAGTCGAGCTCTTTGGCCTCCTAAGTCTCGGGAAGGCGCCCCTCGTTACTGGTCTGTTTTTCTCCTGACATGCCCGTGCATTTCTGATTTGGTGACAGCTCAGAGAACCCAGGGTCTCGGGAAGAATGTCATGATGGCTGCCGTGAGGCTGCGACCTGGCGCTTACTAGCTTCCTTCTGTCACGCAAAGGAAGGTAAGGGGACACTCGCCCACCTGACGCTCCCACTTCCGCCCGCACTCTGGAGGCGGCCTTTGGACCCTATTCCAGGATAGGGATGCCCCTCGCTTGTCCTCCTTGCCTCACCTTCATTACTCATCTGTCCCACCTGGCCAGTCCCCACCCCCCTGAGTTATGCTGCAGGGCCCGGAGTCCCACGAGGATAAGCTTGGTGTCTCCCCTTTGCCCCGTTCCCGTCTCCTACGTCCCCGTTTCCAGCTTTGTCTCTCTCTGAGGTTCTTAGCTCTTCTCTACCCCTGAAATGACTGGATTTTTTGTTGTTGTTGTTGTTCCTTCAGTTCATCTCCTCGCATTCTCTGAACCTTCCATCTTCCCCCCAGCCTGCCTGTTCCTTCCACTCACATGAACAAGTGCCTTTTACCTGCGTGGCTCCATCGCACCCTGGACTCATTTAAAACTTGCCCGGCAGCCCTGTGAAGGTTAAACGCGTTTCCATTTGTGTATGAATTGTTGAAGGTCACAGACCAAGTTGCGTTAGAACTGCAGCGCTGGCCACGACATTTGTCCACACCTTGACTGCACGAACGGCGACCCTTGCACTCTTTGTTGTCCTGCCTCTCGTAACTTCTCTCTCTCTCTCTCTCTCTCTCTCTCTCTCTCTCTCTCTCTCTCTCTCTCTTTTTTTTTTTTTATAGGAGGCATCCAGCTTCTTGGAGACAGAGTCGGGAGCTAGAGTCAGGCGAGGTCGGGACCTCACCATGTGGGGGACCACCGGCCTAAGCCCGTCGCCAAAGGCCACCAGGAATGGAGTCGGAGAGATTGCTTTGTGGCAGTGGAGGAGACCGCTGAGCCTTCATATACGAAGGGCCGGGGGGCATCTCAGTATGAAGTGTCACAAGGGACTCCTAATAGGACCCGGGCTTGTGTTAAGGGCTGCGCGGGAGGTTTCTGGGAACGAAGCAGGGTCTGCTCTGAATTAGATGCGTTTAGGAAGCAGGATCAATGCTACGATCCCGGAAAGGGGGGCGGGGGGGGGCATCCCGGTCTCTACACAGAAGGTGATGATGGATGCGCCGAAGGCGGCAGGGCCAAAGCTGTGGTTGGTAAAGAGACATCCGTCAGTTGCCTCATCTGGGGCTGGGGGCTGCTGGGGGGAGCGAGGGGGTCCGCACAGTGGCCTCGGGGACGTCTGTGCTCAGACGTGATTACAGAATGGTCTCGTTTTGTCAGCCCTTGTCTGATGTTGGTGATCTGTGAGACTGGCTGTCTGGTGGGCGGGAGTGCGGTGCGGTGCTGGCGGTGGGGCCGCCAGGGTCTGCTTTGCTCTTTCTCACTACACAGACAAAGGACTTGGTCCTCAAGCTCCAGCCTGCCGGGCATCCCAGTCTCATATCTTCATGGTGGGATAAGGGTCATCGCCCGCGAAGGAACGAAGGAACAGGAGGCGGGATGGGCGGGAGTAAGGAGGCGTGTTTGTTTTGGGGGGTGTGGGGTGGGCATGGGGGTGGGGGTGGGGGCGCAATGGCATCTTAGAGGATTTATCTCTCTTACCTGAGTGGATCGGCGGTTCCATTCCTCTGTCTGAATAGAATGGGATCTTAAAAGCGCGCTGGGTGGGTGGGGGATTAGGATGACATTGGTGGGCGGATGTCTTCTGAATTACGACAGTTCCAAGCCCACGGGTGAGGAGGCCGCTCGCGATGCTCCTCACTCGGAATTAGAAGCCACTGTCTTGGGAAATGTAAGTAGCGTGATCGTACCTTCCCGTTTTCTGGGACGTCCTGATTTTAAGGAGCGCCACCATTCGATTAACCTGGGATATAATCTTGCTACATATCGTTGTATGCAATTTTATTTTATTTTATTTTATTTTATTTTATTTATTTTATTTTATTTTTTTATTTTATTTTATTTTATTTTATTTATTTTATTTTATTTTATTTTATTTTATTTTATATTTTTATCAAAGTGAGTCTATTTCCTCTCTGGGCTTTTGTGAAGCAGACAGCAAAATGGGACTAGAAATGCAAGAGGTTTATTGGAGGAAATACCCGTGAAGGAGCCAAGGGCGCGTGACAGCAGGAGTCGGCAGGGGGCGCCCTTGGCCACGCAGGTCCGACCCGCGCGCGGAGACGGAGGGAGAGGGAGGGACCGGGGCCCATGCGACGCTCAGACCGCAGCGCAGTTCTGAGAAGATCTCGGCCTGGCCGCGGGGGCGTCGCGGGAGAGAAGTGCCCTCGTGGGGCGGGCCTGGCTCGGCGCCGACGCAGCCGGGGGGAAGGCTGGTCTCGCGCTCCCGGGGACGGCCGGGGACGGCCGCGGCCCTGCCGGCCAGCCCCTGCTCCTCGCAGCAGTTCCTCGTGGCTCCGCGCGTCGCGCTCCGCGGCGGGTTTCTTTGGTTGCTGGCACCACTTACTATTTTTTTTTTTTTTTGAGTCGTTGAACCAGTCAGTGCGAGACCTCTTAAGTAAGTAGCAGAGGCCGGAACGGGATGAAACATGCAAGAAATGTATTAGAGGAAATGGCTGCGAAGAATAAAAGAGGAGGAGAGGAGGGGGAGTGGAAAAAACTATACAAATGTGATTGAAACCGTATCCTGCTGGCAAATAAATTCGTGGAGATTTAAAAACAAACAAACCTTTGTCACGTGTCCTGACCTTTGGCTTGGGAAATCCGCTTTCTTTTTAAGTCACGTTAAGTGACGTTAAGTGACGAGTTTAGAACAAACAAATAAGGTGTAAGTGACGAGTTTAGAACAAACAAATAAGGTGTACCTCGACTGCGACTCTGCTTGGCTCCTTCCTGTGGGGGCTTTGCAGACACCCTACTCCTAGCTGCTTCTCAGCATCTCAGTGTGGGGTGTGGTGGTGGGAGATCCCCCCCACCCTCAGGGGACATTTGTCAATGTCCACAGACATTTTAGCAGTCACAGCTGGCATCTAGTTGTAGAGGTTGAGGGTGCTGCTGGACATCCTACAATGCACAGAAGAGCCCCCATAACAAAGAATGACCCCACCCTGCTGACCCTCTCCACCCTCTTGCAAGGAAGCCAGCCGCATGGGCGGCTTAAATGGGCTTAACGGGGAGACTGCCAAGGGACTGGGACCTCCTGGATGGACAAACACCTTCCTAAACCAGCCCCAGAGCAAGCCAGCTGCATACAGCCAGCCGTCTGCCAATAGTATATGGGCAACCAGAGCTCCCTCCCTGTTTAAATAACAAGCTTTGTTTAACTAATGCTGCAGACTCCCCCACCCAGTAGATTTTTAAAACTAAAACACACACACACAAAAAAGTTCCCTTATATAAGTTACAGAAACTCTCCTGTCAGAAAGAAAAAAACGCTTACACGTGACCCCGAGCAATATGCTTTAATGCAGTGGCATCTGAGGGAGATGTACCCACGCCCGCCCTGACATTCTGTCAGTTGGATTTAGAACATAATTTGAAACTTTCCCAGCTCTTGATGCTCAAAATCTGAGTTTAGGGGAGTGTCAAAAAATGTTCTTATAAGCACTGCCTGAAAAACACCAAGTTTGCTTTTTCTCCTCTCCACTGACCTCTAACCCTTCGTGTCTGGTGTCCCCCACCAATGTGACAAGCCAAGATGGCAAGATGGCAATTCTGGAGCACAGCAGATGTCAGAAGAAGCCCTACAATGAGAGAATGGAAACCTAGATTCCCATCTCCGTTCACTTAGCTTGACTACTGTCACATGTCACCTCGACTGCAGGGCATAAAAATGACGGCACAGCGTTAAGTGCGCTTACGTCCCCATTCATGCCCCATCCCGGTGCAGCATCCTGGGAATCTGAGCAGACTGCACCGCCTCGACCTACAGCTAGCTGCCTGTCGGCTGGGTTCACCCAGTGGGAAGCACCTACAAAGTCGGGAGGCTAGGCAGAGACAGGTGTTGGGATATGTCTCCGGGCCGCATTGCTGTGGCTGTGTCCCTCCACACACCGATCTCCCTCCGTGGGCATCTGCTACCCGGCTCCAGCAGCACTGTTTGCTGCCCTGGCCCTTCTGCCCTATCCCAGCTAACCTCAGAATGCCACCTGGCCCTCACTTGTTGGCTGATCCTCCCCATATCTCTGTAAATACAGGAGTCCTCGCTTTGCACGGTTGTTTTGGGATTTTAAAAACGATTGAGAGAGCTGAATCTACACAAAACTTAAATTGTCAACGAAAAAATTACGATTGTTCTGTGACCTTTCAAAATGAAAGGTCATTTCAGAACATTGAAACCCTCTTGCTGTCAGTAAGAGAAACGTAAGAAAAGTTAATATTCAAGACACAACTTTGAAACATCAGAAACATCGAGAATGGAAGTCGTTCTTTGTGAAAGTCTTATCAGGAGCAGGTTGAACGGTGCTCACCTGCTCCTCCGTGTCATACGTCTCGATGTGGGGGGAGCATCTTGTCTCTGCCTCGGCAGATTGTCAGGCTCCAAAGTTTGGGTCGGCTTCCAACATTTTATCTTTTTTTACTTTCAATGTCACAGAACACCCCTGAGAGTTCCTTTAATGAGATTTTTGCTGATGTCACTTCCTCTGGGACATCTTCATCCCTGTCGTCATTTTCTTCACTTGCTCATTGATGTATTAAGTTCATTGTCCCCAAGTTCCTCCAGCTGCAACAGTGACAACAGGGACCACAACCCCCAGTTGGCTATTCCGTGACTCCATTCATAGTCTCTTTAAATTTCACTTGCAACATTATCACTTTTTTATTTCTTTGCTGAGTTTTTATCTTTGTTGACCATTCATAGAAACGATCCATTTCCTGATCCATTTTTGTCGCACGAGACAAGGTGGCAACACAACCACATACTCCGCTGTCTGTGCATGAACCAAATAACAGATGTGCAGTGACTAGCCATCAGCAAGCTTTGAAAGAGGCAACCTGATTGGTCAGTGGTCACACTGCGCATTTGTTATCTCCCTAGTGATTTGAGGACTGAAGAGCCAGCGGTCCAAATACGCTTTGGCAATTGCCACTTTATGTAACTGTTCACAGTTACTATACCCATGGAACTGAATTTTAACCCTCTTGTTGGGGGACTAGTGTCATTTAAAATGATCGAAATTATTGATCATTGAAATGCATACATATCAGAACTGTGCAAAACAAAGACAGCCTGTCGTCCTTTCATTAAAGTCCCTTGATTGGATTCTGCTTCCTGCTGGGACCCGAACTGATGCAGGGTGCAGCTAACTCTCCACGGGTGTGAAAAAGAAAAATCTTCACAGCATCCAGTCAAGGTTTGCCAAGTACGCCCTGTGACTTTTAACTCAAGGGGACCAGCAAGTAAGTGGTGATCCTACCATCCAGGTAGAGACGGGCAAGAAGGCACCTGGTCCTAACACCCAACTTGGTCCAGGATCTTCGAGAATCGGGCTGGTTGTGCTGCCACCTTGTGAGAAAACTAAGGCTGAGAGGGCCATGCTTACAAACTAAGAGTTTATTGGAAAGGAACCACGGCTTAACCCAGCTACTCAATTGAAAACAAGCTTCCGCTACTTGAAAGACCCATGGCGGCACGTGTTGGGAACCAGATAGATGAATCGTCACTCCTTCTTCAAGATTTCTTCATTCTCCCGCCTCCTAACTTCTAGTTCCCTCCCATGTTCAAACGCTGGGTCTGCAATGACACCTTAGCACAAATTGCTAGTTACCTACCATTTGCCCTTAAAGAAGTTAAATTTTGTTTGGGACGTCAAGGTACCTGCCTAAAGGGTCGCACATCTCAGCCTTCCCTGCAAATTGGCATTTGACAAAGTTCTGGCCTATGAAATATAAGGAAAAGAGAAGACTCTGTAAAGGAAGAGCTCCAGCAGCTGTCACGGACCATGAGGAAACCTCAAAGACGGAAAGCCCACACTAGAATGGTAGAGTGTAATAATAAAAAGATTCCTTGTGACCATGGAGACGCCATACCATCATTGGATTCTCTGTGTCCAGACTTCTATCTTGTTGAAGGCCTTGTTAGCGGTTATCTAATCTTAACCAATAAACATGCCTACTTCCTACTGAAATTAACTTGTTACACCAAGTCCTTCAAATCGAACCTCTACTTCCTGTCACAATCAATACAAAACAGTAACCAAATCGATTGTAGCCAATACCGATTAGTGTGTATGATACCACTGCCCAATGCTTAGAGCGGAAGGAAACTCAGAGGTAGGCAGTCCGTGTGGGGAGATAGTCTGGGGCCGATGGGTTTCTCCCCACACCCTAACCTAGTAGGCAGCTAGTTCTCAACAACTATCGCTTTGAATCACCTGGAGAGCTTTCAACATTTACAGTGCCTTGTCCCACTCCCCAGAGGTTCTGATTTAATTGGTCTAGAGTATAGCCTGGGCACTACGTTTTGTTTTTGTTTCTGTTTCTGTTTCTGTTTCTGTTTCTATTTTTATTTTTTTTTTAGCACCTCAGGTGATTCTAATGTCTGGCCAACGCTGAGAACCACTGCCCACACCTTCAACTTGACCTGGTTCCTATTAGTTCAGATCCAACGTTGCTAGACTCTCTTCCCAAGAGAATTGTCTTTCCAGTATTAAAATAATAATAATAATAATAATAATAATAATAAAATATAATAATAAAATAATATAATAATAATAACAGTATTAAAATAATAATAATATAATAGAGTTCACTGTGTATTTTTTCCTACCCAAGTAAAAAACCATAGCTTTGTATTATCTTTTACATAAGGCAATCTTATTTCCAAAGCCTTTTCACACAGTGCCGTTGCCTCATGGTCTTCATAATCATGTGCCAAGCAGAGGCCTAGAAGCTTTACATATTTGCTTTTCACAACAGCGATGTGAGAGAGGCATTGTGCCCTCTCTACAGATGGGGAAGCAGCCTCGGAGCGTAATCCTGAGCCTGGGTCCCCAGGGTCCCCAAGGGACTGCCTTCTGCTCTCCCCTCCCAATGCACATCCTCTCATCACTCCAGAAAGCTCAAGTGGCTCGTGGAAGTGGGATGGGTGAAGTCTCGACAGACATGGACTCCAGGCCCTTCTCCGCTGCCTTCTCCCACGGCCTCGCACAAAATAATTCAGAAGGGATTTGAAGAGGCTGTGATCACCACACATAAACGAGCCAGGGCCAACATGACAGGCTAGGAAATGTGTCTTCATGGGTGTCCGGAAGCCTGGGCTCTGATGCTTCATTCTCCCATTTCCAGTTGTGCAGCTGAAGAAACCGCAGCTCAGAGACTATGTCTCTCCCAGGGTCCCAGGACTAGAAAGTGGCAGAGCTGGAATCTAAGTCCAAGGTTTCTCTTCCTGACCCTGTGTCACTGCCGATGAGTAACTTCAACCTGGGCTAAGGTTTTCCTGGTTAAATTTGGTGATTAACTGCAGGCAACCCCCATTTCCCAACTTGCCTTTGACCTAACTATTTGGTTTGCGTGTCTTCATCTAAAAGATGTTTTTCTTTTAACACCCCCCAGTTCCTTTCCAAACAATGCAATACAGGAGAGCTACTCTCAGGGGCAAAACCAGCCTCATCTCATCGTCTTGGAGCTCCTTAAAATGCCCGGTTCCCTGCCAGGTGGCCGAACACCTTAAGAACAGATTCCAAGCCTCGTGCCCCAGCTCCTGGCAGGTGCTTGGCACACGGCAGGCCTTCAATACTCACTGGCTGGCTGTTTGGGGAAATGGTTTACACACAACCTCTTTACTCTAAGAAAGTAAAATTAATTCTCTAGCAAGCTGGGTGACCTTGGCTGGTGTGAGGAAGGAAAAATAATTTATTTTCTACCCTTTTAAGATTTTCTGGCTGGTCTAATAGTCAAATTAACATGAGACAGATTAACAGGAGAAAAGAGCCAAATTTATTACGTATGTACATAGGCGAGTTCCTTAAGAATATGAGACTCGGGCATTTGAGGATTCTATGAGATTCTGGACCAAGGAGAGGAAAGTAGGCCTCTGGGACACAAAGGGGAAGTAGGCAGCTCACAGGTAGATGAGAAAGAGCAAAGATGCGATAAACGAAGGAGACACAGAGGAGAGTCTCTAGATTCTTCTCTGTCTGCCACACTTAGGTCATATTATGATGCTAAGGGGACAGCATCTTCCCTTTAAGCAGGTTTTTCTGCCCGAACTCCCTTAAGCAAGTAAAAAGAAAGGGTCAAAGATTCTTTCCAATTCTTTATTTCTTAAAAATAAAACAGGCTTAAAATCATATCCCCAAAGGCACATTTTGGGGTGACAAACTGTGCTTCCCCTCACGGGTCACTTCGTCCGCCTGCACCTCAGTCCTTTCCTTGGCCTCGATCTTTGAAATGTTTCTCCCCTGGCCGAGCTCTCGTCTCGCACCTCACGAAACAGCAGCGCGTGTACGTGCAGGTGGAGACAACGGTGCGTTGTTTTTGTAGGCTGCACCACGATTTTTAGCTTGAAAGAAAGATTCATAAATGAGTCACCCACGAGACACAGGTGAGGCGGAAGCTAACATCCGGTTTCAGAAAGAGCCCTAGAAAATCTAGGAGGAAAAATGCGTTTTTACGGGATTCCCTACCAACCATCACAAACCCAAAGCAACACCCATCGCCGTCAGCTTTCTTTTACAAAGAAAGCTTTCACACTCACATCAGGAAACACTTAAAAACTTTCTTTCGAGATTCAGGAAGGACGGTATGTGGGCTTTGGAACGCACCAGACCTGTGCTGGAATTCCAGCCCCTTCAACGAATGTTCTTTGAAAAATGATCCTCTCTCTACCTCATTTTCTTCCACTCTCAAATAGTTGAGTAATACCTGTCTCCCAGGTCATTATGAATATTAAATGAGATAACTTCTGGGTTTTTGCCAAGACGTGATAAAGGGCTTCTACGCCAGTGCCCAGCACTCATTAGGAGCACACACGTTGCTCATTTTCGTTTGCTTGTTTCTATTAATATCTCCATTTTCTCTTAGCAAAGCCGAAAAATCAAAGGAAGAATGTGCCTGGAGGTTTAAGGCATCAGGGACACACCTGCTGAGCAACATTCTTTCACTGAAGCACAGGTGTGTGTGTATGTACGTGTGTGGGAGAGAAAATGGTATTCCGCAGGCCAGCTCTGACCAAGGCTGGGGCCAGCCTTCTCTGTCTTACAGCTCGTGGTTGTGCAGGGAAGGCTGTGGTTTGGGGAGGATGGGAGAGGTGTGGGGGAGGGGGGAGAAGCAGAACCAGGAAGGGTGTGATTTGTAATGGTTCAAGCAGGAGACTTGCACCCCAGTGGTGATGGAACTAGAGAGATGGGGACAGATGGGCGAGTTTCTCAGGAGGTAAATCATGGACTTTTGAAGATTATTTGGACCTCCAATGTGACAGACATTGAGGCATTTGTGAGGCCACACAGGGCTGGGGCTTGGGGGACCCGGTAGGTGGGGACTTCCCATGGAGATGGTGAACTCAGGACGAAAAGCAGACTTGAGTAGGAAGACACGGAGTTGCCTTTTGAACAGGTTGACTTAGGTCCCTATGGACTTCTAGGTGGCAGCATCTATCAGCCTTTGAATTGGTACGCATTTGGGATTTAAGAAAGAGAGAGAACAACGGCCTGTGGTCCCTGCAGAAAATGAGACAGCCGTGCAGGGGATGAGCTTTCGCTTGGGCAGAGGAAACAGCCACCACACAGCTTTCTTCTCTGGAGAGGATTCTACAGAGACAGTGCAAAGGACAGCCGGGCAGAATCCTGGACTCGGGAGCCTTAGAAATTATCTAGTTTAAACGTCATTTTGCAAATGAAGAAACTGGGAATCCGAGATGCCCGCCCGACAGGCCTTCTCCAGGATCCCAGAGCAAGTGCGTCCAGGACCAGCCCCAGGTCTCCCAGAGCACCCCTTCTCTACTTGGGGGTCTCCATCTGTACTTCCTCCCTCGGCTCTCTCTCCCCCTGGATCAGGCGAGGCTGAGAAAGACGGGAGGAACGGCCATATGCAAAGGCAGATGGGAGACAGGAGCAGCGGCGGAGGTGGGACAAGGAGGAGAGAGCAAGGCTCCATCATGGCCTGAACGCCTGTCTCCAGCATATGAGCAAGGACCCAAAGCCGGCAGAGAAAGACCCTTCACAGAAACTGCCGCCTCCTGCCCAGACATTCTCTCTAAGGGACAGTCACTCACCTTCCAAATGCATAGCTCTTAGAGAAAGACTTCAGGCTAGTGCTCTTCAAACTTTTTTTTCTAGCATCCTCTCAACACATTTGCTGTTAGCACACAATCGATCAAGACATCACAGACATAGTACATATTTTTAAAACGTGATTAAAAAGGATTCTCTTAATCGGATGGAATTTTCTTTTTTCAGTCGGTTCACGCATCCTAGAATGAAGCGGCATTCAACAGCAATATCATTCCAACCTTCCGCTTTGAGAGTTGTGAATGTAGAGGAACTTTGATCAGATAAAAAAAAAAGTCAGTGGGACTGAAAAGAGTAATGTCACTTAATACTTGAACTTCTCAAGTATGGGTCTAACGTGCTCTGTCATGGGAAACCACTAATCTTGCAAAAAGGAGTTTTCCCCTCATCTTTTGCTTCTTCAGCAGCTGTGCCCATATCGCCAATTATCCCGTTGTCTGACACCCACAAAGCTTTTTGTACCCCAGAGCAGCACACCCTGGTAGAGAGGGAAAGGTGTGGTGTGAAGGAAGCTTTGATTGTCACTTCTACCGGAGTAACACAGAAGGTGAAGATCTGTATACACCTTGGAAAACCCTCCAAATTTTGTACCTCTGAGCCAGGGCCGGAACTAGTGAAGCCAGTGGCGTGCTCCCTGGGGGCACACAGTTTAAGGAAGCACCAAGAAAAACTAGTAATCGTGATACATAATGTTTGAATAAAATATTTTTTTAAATAAAAATTAATGCAAAAAAATTTATAATGAACAAAACGTCAACCTTTAAAATAAAGACACAATCCCAGGACAAGTGTACCGCAGCTCTCAGTGTCCCGAATGTAAGTGAGTTGGTTGATGGCTGATGAATGATAGGTTACGATTCTCTTGCCCATACTGCCATCTGCTGCTGGAAATGGGTAACGCATGCTGCCTGTCCGAGGGGTGCCCGGCGGTGCCTCTCCACCAGGACCCACCAGGACAGGTAGACACCCATTTCAGGATCTTTAAAATAGCTCTGGCCACCTACTTCCTGCTAAATGGCTGAGTTGTGTAAAAATAGCCTAAGACTCAGTGCAAGATAAAGATTTGAGTCTTGGCTTTGCCTCTTGCTTGCTGGGTCATCCCGAACAAATCACATCCCCCTTCTGAGCCTCGGTTTCTGCACCTATAAATGGAGCCCATTATCTCTTCTCATAATTGTGGAATTACATGAGATGCTTTCTGTGACAGTGCTGAGCAGACTGTCTGGCACGAAGGCTGCTGCCTCCCCCAGCCCACCTTACCACCGTAGAGCAAATCCAACTATCATCAGTTTATTACCGAAGGCAAAACACACTAGAAGACAGCAGGGCAGAAAAACGTGCTGCAGACAGTGGACAATGCCGTGGCTGATGGGATAAGGAAGGCTTTCTGTAGGAGGTGTCACTGCATGGTCAGATAGGCCAGGGCATGATGGAAGCTGGGCTTCTGGAGATCACTAGGGCATGTATCTGATGTTTGACCTTGAGAAAGGTCCAGTACATGAAGAAAGCATCGCCGTGGTGGCAGAAAGGCCGAGGCCCTTGGAATCTGGGTAAATCCTGGTTTTGCTACTTATTAGCTATGTGACCAAGGGAAGTCACTTAACTTCCCTGAGCCTCGACTTCCTTTTCTACAAAATAGAAATAACTCATCCTGTCCTGGGTGCATCAGATTAAGCAAGTCAACATACTTATTAAAGTCCCTGAGATATGGTGAACTCAGCAAGTGGCAGCCGTTACATGTTGCTAGCATGGAGCTTGCTGTGCAGAGTGGGAAGGACACACAACAGCCATATTTTGGCAAGTGTCATATTGGGCTTCTGGACCAGCCCACCCCGCCCCCCACCAGCCCCAGTATCAGGTAAGGAGAGGCAGCCTCTGCTTTCACCTCCACCCCTCCCCCACCCCCAGCAGGACTCAGCACATCAGTGCACCCCAGAAATGGATCCACAACAGGAGGGGTGAGGAGTGGGGGTGGGGCGGACTCTCCTCTGGAGCTGGGGAGGTGTTGCTGGACTCCCACCCCAGGAAGAGGAGTTTAGGAAGTGAAGCCCGGGGGAACCGCACCGGGGCCGTAACCTAGGTGACGGTGTTGCCCCTGTGTTCACTGCTGGGCCTTGAGAACAGCCCTGTGCTTGTGGAAGAAACGCCCTCGGCTTTCAAGAAACACGCTCGCATATCTAGGAGGAAGGGGGCATCGTGTCTGCGATTTCCTGCCAAACGGTTTGGGAAAAAAAAAAAAGGATAAAGTGAATATGGGAAGACGCTAATGTCTGGGGAATCTCATTGGAGGGTATACAGGAATTCTTGCAACTTTTCTGTAAGTAGAAAATCATCCGAAAAAAGAGGAGTTATAAGAAGAAACAAGGCAGCAGCAGTCGGGGTATCCTTTTCCTCCTCCCTCTCCACAGGCCTAGGAGATTCTGATCTTGGTGTGAAATGCGTGTGTCCAGGTCTCCTTCTTCACCATCCCCTTGCTCCCTTCCGTGCACAGGCTCGAAGCCAGGTTCCCAGAAATCTCCCCGTATCCCTCCCCCACACTCTCCCGTCCCCACCCCCCAACCCGCACAGACGCAGCCACTCTCGGCCAAGCTGCACCAAGTTTATTAGCAAAAGGAGGCTCCAAGCGCGCATGCGCAGAGGTGCCTGCGAGCCCAGGGCGGCCGGGGCTGGAAGGTCCCCCGCCCCCGCCCGGCCCCTCCCCGGCTCCCCCCACCCCCGGCCCCTCCTCCGGGTCCCCGCAGGACCCCCTGGCCCCTCTCTCGTCCCCCAGGGCTACACGATGGCGAACTGGCAGATGTAGGGCAGCTTGTCGCGGCAGCGCTTGTCGAACCACTTGCCGTTGGCCGCGCCCGCCAGGGCGGCGCAGTTCTCCGCCTTGCCGCCGTCCGGCTGCGTGGTGATCTCCGTCTCCCAGTTCTTGAAGGCGATGTGGCCGCCGGTCATGTCCACCCAGGCGCCCTCGGCCGCCATGTCGTTGAGGCCCAGCCAGATCTCGGCCTCGCTGTCCAGGCTCTGGCGCAGGTACTCGTACAGCGCGTCGTTCTCCGAGCTCGTCTGCGGGGTGCTCAGCGTGCCCCCGCGCGAGATGCAGTCCTCGCTGGCCTCGTGGAAGGTCTTGGCCTGGGCGAAGGCCAGAAAGCACTTCATGTGCACCTTGGCGCCCTTCAGGCAGACTGGGAAGGGGGAGAAAGGGCGGTCAAGCAGGTCTCCAGCAGTCCCCCAACCCAAAAGCCATCCGCCAGGGGCGGGCGCACCTTGCCCCGTCCCATTGCAACGTCCTGGCCGGGCCCCCGGACCCAGGCCAGAGGGCCGAGCTGCGGAGGACACTATGCAAAGCCAGGTCCCCATTCAAGAGGCCCTGGCACTCCTGCTGCCGGGAGCGAGGTCAGCCCCTTGCTGCAGACAGCTCTCATGAGGCTCAAGGTCATGCCCCTTGCCCTGTGCCATAGCCAGTGCCCTGCCCTCCCACTCCCTACCCCCCATCCCCCGTCGTGGGAGTGCAAAGGTGGGTCCCTTCCAGCTTGGAGCTCCGTGGGGTGGCCTGCACCCAGTTTTGCTTCTCTCCTCTCCCTGCACAAGTGTGGATCCAAGAGCTGTTCCCAATAAATGAATTCCATCTGCCAGTCAGCTTGGCAGGGAGTCCAGTCAGAACCACCTGCCCGGCCTTCCTCCAGCCACACCCTCCCTAAGCTCCAGCAGCATGCCAGGCAGAGGACTTTCCCACCCAGGTGCTGAGGCACCACACTCCAGGTACCCAGGATGGAAATCCCTGCCGAGAGGCCCAAGCAAGCTCCCAGCACCCGCCAGGGGCCTGGGCCTGGCTCAGGGCGTCTGAGGGCCAGTTGGGGTGCAGACCAGCAGGATGCCACTGAGACGGCAAGACCCCCGAGACAGAAGAGATGGAGCAGGCTGTGGACCAGGAGTTGGCTCTTTCAGGCATGGAACTCCGAGGTGCGCAAGAATTCTCAATGTGAATTTGGTCTCCAAGGCTGTGATGAAGGTGTATGTTCGGTCAAGTTAGGAGGATACAATGTGTTTCTCCTCAAGCCTTAGTTCTGTTTTGTTTTTACCTTGGTTTATGATTTAAATATTTAGATAGAGGGGACATATGCCTCCTTTTGTCCTCCCGCTGCTGACCCCACAAATGTTAGGGGAGGGTCTGCACTCCACCCCATGCCACCCCCTCACTCACTGGGTCACTTCCGCTCCTTTCACTGGACAAACGTGCATGTCCCCGTGGGCATCCGACACTCCTGGAACTCTACGCTCAGGCCTGAAGCACTGCAGAGGTGTCTCCACTCACAGACTCTATCCCGCTCAGCGGCCCTACCCGCTGCTTCCCTGGAGCTTGGTCAGGCAGCCGTCCCTGTCCTTCCCTGCCTGGCCCCACACTGCCTTTCCTTCCTGCCGGAGGCTCTGTGACACACTGTCTGGAACCCCTTTGGGGGTGAAGGACTCACTACCCCAGCTGAGGCAAGCACTGCGGGAAGACAGCCTTTTGCCTGCTCAGCCCCCTTGGGAATTGCCTCAGCAGGAGACAGCCACCCAGCCGGGGGG
>PVKZ01007341.1:0-22257 GCA_004027375.1 Macroglossus sobrinus | reverse complement strand
TTTTTTTTTTCTGGTCTGATTTTGGAGCTTTTCCGCAACACCGCCATTCCCAGGCCTTCTGGGGGCTCAGCCTCTCCCGAAGGAGACGACGCCCAACAAACAGCTCGCATCGGATCCTCAGAGGCTTTGAGTGGTGGGTTCTGAGCAACAGACTGTTCAACTGCCACTCCAGAAGGTTCTTTCTCTGTTCCTCCAACTGCATTCCTTTAAATCGTTGTTTCTATCTGATCTATACAAAGTTTGACTGTATATTTTTCTCATGAAGTTTAATTACAATAAAATTTATTTTAACTTAAATTCAATAACTTGTTACGAAAACTGCATTTAAGTCTAATAGTATCTACCCTATGGTTCCTCACAGTGTACTTTCAAGTGGCCTTAAGTACTGTCACCAGTCTGCACCACTATCGGCCATATCACAACCACCGTCTAGTTGCAGATCATTTTTAGCAAAATCAAACCCAGCACCTATTAGTCGCTCACGCCACCGCCCCCGTCAGCCTGTGTCAGTCGCTGACCCTGTATCTCTATGGATTTACCTATCCTGGATTTTTCATAAGTGGAATCACACCATATATGGCTTTTTGTGTCTATGTAGCAGACAAGAAGACTGATTGTTTTTTTGGTTGTGATGAAAATAAAAATTTTTATTATGAGGGAAAATTTCTACAAGGCAAAGATAATGTGTAAGAAAGGAAAGCCCAATGTGAATATCTTCATTACCTTGGAAGGGGCCTTTTGTATAACTAAGACATGAGAGCTGGAGCCATAAGGGGAATGCCTGGGTCTGTGAGATGCTTGTCAAGTCTTTCTTTTCCTGGATAAGTCAAATTTAAATTTCTCTAATGCAGATAGTAAAAAAATATTAAAATCACATGTTAAATGTTTCCCTTCATTACTCATATATTAAAGAATAAAATATAGTTTATAAAGGTTTTAGTTATTTTTAAAATAACTAAAGTTGATTAGTAAAATAAGGATTTAAATAGAACCAAAGGAGAAGATCCACTCCCTCTACCAAGAAATAATTGCCCTTCACAAAAGATTTCCATCTCTGCAGTGCGTTCCCTTTCAGTGCAGGGGTGAGAGTGGAGAAAGGATGTACGGGCTGTGCTTTTCTGTAATCTGTCCCCACAGGTGGACAGAGCACAGTCAGTCTCATTCTTCTCATTCATTCTCAGTGACCACTATAGACTTTGCGTCCAGTTCATGGCTAGGTCGCTGCACTATAATCACTGATGCATGCTCACCTCCAAGATGGGGAAAGAGTAGGGGTTTGTGGGGCAGTGGCAGTGAGTAACCACATGTTGACTTTGTGCATGCAACCTGTGTGAAGTACTTGTATAAATGTTCACCCGCATGGCCTCACCACATTGGCTTGAGGAGCAGTCTGGAAACTCCCAGAAGGGACCAGGTTGAGGGGGTTAGGTTCCCCTGTCCTCTTGCATGTGTGAGCCCAGAACCATGCTTGAGCTTCCCGTACACCCAGCCCCCTTACGGTCTCAGTTGTTCCGGGAACGCCCCGCCGCCCGCGCATGGCTGCTGGTGCTCTGGTGATAGGCTATCGCTGTGCATACCTACGTCCTCCCTGCCCCCCGCTTCCTGCGACCCTCACCGCTCCTCACCCCACCTGCTAAGAACCAATAAGATTGTGCCAAACACCCGCCCACCTAAGTAGACCTGCCCCCCTTTGTCTCCGCTGTATAAATACATCTGTTCCAAAAATAAAGTTTGAGGCTTGATCAGAATTTTGTCTTGCCTCCGCTCCCTTTTCTCGCCCATTTTCTTTTCAGGTTGGATCCTCCTCGCCCCCCCACGAATAACTAGGTCCCGCCGGTCGGGACACTTGCAGCTCCTTCCTCACCTACTGCCCATCACAGGAGCAATGCAAGTGTCTGACCAAGGACCTACCATGTGATTGAAGAGTCCCTTCTCCATGCCAGGTATGACAGAATATTACTAGACATTCCAGGTAATAGAGGGTGGAGGACAGAGGACAGAAAGTGGCTGAAAACCACTTGACCCATCTCAGTTTCTTAGAATCCTGTAATTTTCATCTTACTGTGATGAGAGGGAACCGGTATGGCACAGTGCTGGGGGAAGGGCACCCTAGTGTGGTCTACTGGCCATCTCCAGGTTTCAGGGAAGAATTACCAGCTCCCTGGTGGCCAATAGGGCCTGTCCCTCCTGGGGCCATGTGACATGAGGCTGAGGAGGTCCCAGGAACCCAGAGCTCCAATATAAGAAAGGACACCATGAGGTTACTGGACCACCCTCCTGGGAGCTGCCTCCTGCCTGTCACTTCCATTCTCCTCTACTCCCTGCTGCCTTGCAGCAGAGTGAGCCTCTAAAACTAAATAAAATCCCATCACGCCTCCAGTTTAAACAAACCTCAAAGCCCTTAGGACAGAGGTTAAGTCCTTCAGTGTCTTCCAGAACTAAAGTGTGCAAACTCATCTTGCGCTGCTCTTCCTAGCTCTCGCAGCTCTCAGCTCTCTGTTGGTCCTTCAAAGCATGAGTGGTAGTCTGTAACTGGCCATCTGACATCTGTCTGCCCCTTTAAATCATAAGCTTCATGAGGTGACCTGCAGTCCACTTGCCTTTGTATCCTGGGCCCAACACAGGGTGGACACTCAACACGTATTTACTCAGAGTAAGAGACACATAGGGGGACACCCAAATATCCATGTGTGTGTGAACACATGCACACACGTGCACACACCCTGAGTGTGTGGTCACACGCCTCTTATCATTTGGCCACACTGTTGGCCTTTCATAACAATACACCATATATATATATCACAGCATTTTATGAACTGCAAAGCCCGCTTGAATTCATGGGCTCATTTAATTCTCGCACTTTTTAAAACCTGGCTTCACAGAGGCCGGTATTATTATCCTTCCCACTTTGTAGATGATTCATTTGCTCAACAAACATTTATGGAGCACTAGTCATGTGCTGAGACCAGAAGCTTAAAGATTAAGAGCCTGACAGAGACCCAAGCAGGAGTCACACTCAGTTCTTCTGTCCCCAAGCCATTTTCTCTTCCCCCTTCTCCATGGCCATGATATTAGTTTTTAACTGTATGAACTACCAAATTTTAGCACTTTATTTCTGCATCTTTTGTGTATTCATTTTGTCTTCCCAAATTTATGGTGAAAATTGCAAAGAAATAAGAGATTTTGTGATTGCACTTTATTATTATTGAAACTTATTTGTGGTAATGAGTGTGGCAGTTTATTTTCTGTCCTCAATTATGCTTAGCAGCATGGTTAGGCAGGTAACCAATAAATATCAGTGAAAACGGAGGCTCTATCACTCAGCATGAGCTCATGACCTCAAACGTAGGTCTCAAACCTCATTTCAGACCATATCTGAGCATTTTATTTCTGAAACATTTACTGCCTTATTGACGTTTGTCAAGAAAGCGACAGGCCCAGGATGTGACTATCCGCCATGAGCTGCTTTTAGATAGGAAATTTGTGGTTGATTATTTATGGTGGTTAATTTCAGTCTCTGAGTTTGTAAGGCTCTCCATGCTGCCCCACCCTGAGCTTGTCAGGTGTAGTCTGTGGCCCATTTTTTTTTGTCCACACTTCCCAACTTATGTCTTAAATCAATCTGAAAAATGCACTGATGACCAGCTTCTTGGTTGGATAATGTGGTCCTGCAGTGCTAGCAAGGCTCTTTCCTAGGAGTCTTAGCATCACTATTTGTCTTGCTGAAATGACAGGCCATTGGGGATGGGACAAGACCTTAACCTTAGGTAGAAGTCAAGGCCAAATTTTTTATCAAAAGGAGAAGGCAGGTAAATGCAAAGCAGTCAGGTCTTACTGGCATTCATTAAGATAAAAACACATTGGATCATTTCTAATGTATGAGCTATCATGATCCAAGTTTTGCTGTCTCACTTTTCTGTATTTTGCATCTAGCATGACATTTCCTTACGTTTGAGGGCACAGCATACACCTCTTCGGTTTTCACAATCTGACCATGAGATAGACTCCCATTTCCTGGTGTGGTTATTGTTGTTCTAACATGGCCAATTTCGTTCCTTCTGGAAGCGCTCACATGTCACTCATTATTATTCTGATTCCTGTTAGTTCTGCAATTGGGAACTGTAACTTTTCACTTTATCCAGGGCCAAGGCTGTAAGAACATAATGGTGTGAATTACAATTACCATCCAAACATTTCCAGAGGCCAGGGGGACAGTAAGAATATTGTAAGTGAATTTCCCATGTCTCAGCAGCTGTTACAGAGGGACGTTTTTCAATATAGCCATTTTACCTTCCATATAAATTAATATAGTTATTAGTCTTTGGTAAATGAGGGGTAAACATGTTCCCATAACTGAGTTCTAGCATTTATCCATAAAATTCCTTTCTCAAGACTCCTTTTGCACTAACTTTCCATAACTTCTCTTGTTCTTCTCAGTTTGTCTCTTAACTTTTTCAGAAAAAAACAACTTATTAGGACAAACTACTTCTTTTTAACTTCTCTCAGAAACACACACATCCCTTTCCATCTTTCTGCAATAACATCTCTTCTAAATTTCAAGAGAAATTATAAAAAGAGTATTATTGATAATGTAAAAGTTATCTTATATATCTTTGGCAATTATTAACATTGGGCTATGTAAGAGCAAGTTTGAGAAAAGCCAGAGAACAAGTTTAACTATTATTATGCCTTATGTGATTAGCAGACAGCTAAAGACAATCAAATAGATGGCTTTTTAAATTCAAGATCGATTATGTAGGTATAGAGTCCTCATGAATGTCTTAAGATTGCTGTCCACCCCTGTCATTGGCACCTCCTCATCCTCGAGGGGTCAGTGACATCTGTGATAGGCAAGTCTCAGACAGGGACAGGTGTCTGTGTGCTGTTAGGTGCCTTTTTTACAATAATGAAAAATGTGAATCCATGAGTTAACTCCTTTAAATCTGGCTGTACGTGGATGAGTTAGTAATATCTGCTAAGGATAAGGATAAGGATCTGCTAAGATCCTTTCCAGGGAGGTCAGAGATAGTCTTTAGTTGCTGGCTTTTCCCGTGGACAGAATTTCCTGGTTCCAAGTGTTGGCCTTTGGGATTGCCATGTCTAGGAGCACACTGGGAAGTGTGCGAGCTACATATCGATTGGTATCTCTAAGCAGGCCAAGAAGTGCTTGCTGGTCATGCAGAATGCCTCCTCTTAGTGCGGTTGGTTCGCATGTCCTTTCATCCAGATGCGCAGGGCAACCGGTGAATGTTTCATGAGGAGAAAGGCTGTGTTGACCAAAAGGAGTAACTCTCAGGTTGAGAAGAACTATAGAGAGAGCTTTTGGCTACGGGAGATTAAAAGCTTCTAAAAATTTACTGAGCTGAGTTTTAATTGTATCACTTGTATATTCCACCAACCAGAGGACTGGGGTGAGAAGCAGCAGACATGCTGTAGAACAGGCCATATGTTACAGATGGATTGCATCATCTGCCCGGTGAGATGAGTCCTTCTGGCACTACGTAACTCAGAGAGAATTCCCCAATGAGAAATTATTTTTTTTTCTGATAATAATAATTAGTCTACTTGTAAGACTATTGCTCTACAGCAAGGGGATGCCTCCATCTAGAGAGAAACATGCACATCATAACTAATACATACTTCTGTCCCTGAGATGGTTGCATTTAGATAGCATCCAATGACCATACCTTGAATGGATCCAAAGGAAGTGGTGAATGGCCATGGGCCCATGGGGTAACGTTTTGAACAGGTGAAACATCTGCTGCTCCTTGTTCTCCTTCTGTAGATATATGCTTGCTGCATAGGTTGAAGGTCAGGGTAGGGTGACCTTGAAATTAAGGCTCATCCTCTCTTTTGCTTGTTCTGTCTAGATAATAGATGTATTGCCTCAGTTCCTTTCTGAAAATTTCACACTCTGTGACTGCTGTAATTCATAGCAACTCCTGCACTCTGTGAGTGCCTATAACCCACATCAACTCCTGTGCCCTGTGACTGCCTATAAGCCATAACAGCTCTCACAATTCATAACTGCCTGAGGACAAATTAACCAATCGGCCTATGCCAACTGTAACTGCATGGATAAGCCTATAAAAGCAGGGTTGCTCCTGAGCTTGGGGCCCAGATCTTCAGAGCGTTAGCTCTTCTGGGACCACTGGTGTAATAAACCTGAGTTCTCCAACTCTCTGAGTGGTACTTGGTTTCTCGCCGGTTTGATTTTTCTGCAACATTTCTGGAGGCCCCTGGAAGATTTCAACCATGCTGGCCCTTTTAGCCACCGATTGGTGGCTTTGCCAGGCTGGGCTGAGGGGGCTCTGAGATGAACAAGAAGGTGCTCCACCTGACAATATTCTCTTTCGGTCCAGTGCCCCGACTCTCCTGACAGCTGAGCCCTGACTGACTCAAAGGAGGAACCAACCAACTCACCAGGAATGGCCACAGGATAAGGTAAGGAAGGCCCTGGGGCTCAGCACCCCAGTCAGGTCCTGTCTTCAGATAGAAAAGAAGCTTGATCAACTCTTAAAAACTTCAGTTAGAAGACACAGGTCAAGGTCTTCCCAACGGGGGAAGACATCAGGGTCTTCCTAGGGGAGGAAGACAAAGGTCAGGGTCTTCCAAAAGGGGAAGAGGCAATGTTTTAACCTCTGGTGTGTGAATGTGTGAGTGAATGAGTGAACTGGTTGACTTGACTTGGTCAGGTACAAATTTGCGGCTCCACGGCTGGGCACCCATAAGGTCCTCCCATAAGTTTGAGTGGAATTGTCTGCAATTCTGTGATGCATGGCATATGGTCCAGGGCGGCATTAGACTAGTGTCTGATCGTAAATCACAAAGCTGAATCTGCTATGACCAAGAGTCACCTAAGCTCCTTCAGAGAGCACCTGAGTGGTCTCTTTGGAGGATGCACCCAACCTTGTTCGTCTTTGTGCCATCGACACAGGGTGAGATACACAGGGAGGAGGGACTATTAATTACTGATTCAGCTTAAGAATTATCTATCTCCAAATGGTCATTTTGACATAGTGGCCCTCTATCAAATTATTTTCTTGAAATTTTAAGGTCTATTTTCCTCCTCCATTAGGAAGCTCCCTAAGGCATTATGGGTGGAGGTTTCTCTAAGCCAACTGTCTTAAATTGTATGTTGAAAATTTTAGAAAAGGTTTCCCAGGGGATTACAGGGTCGAGTTGACCTCAGGAAAATCTTTATGAGCTTGAGTGGCCTGACTTTGGGATAGGATGGCCTCCAGAATGGACCCTGGACCTTCCCAGTTAGAACTATTTACCAGGTAGTGACAGGGACCCCTGGATATCAAGACCAGTTTCCATACATAGACTCATGGTTGCAAATCGCTACTATAGTGCCCCCTTAGGCCCTGTTCTACACAAATAAGCAGGGAAAGAGTAAGGTACTTGTGGCTCAACTGACCCAGGGAAAGAACAAGGAAGAGCCAGCAAGAGTCATCTACCAAGGAGACCCTGAGGAAGACCCTTCGCCACTCCAATAGCCTGAGTGACCATCAAGCCTGAGTCCATGGAGTCTTCACTCAGTCACACAGCCAGCCCAACAGCCTGTGGCTCTTTAGATGCCTCTCTGAAAGATATAAGTTCCCTTTGAGATTAGCAAAGATGGCATACTCCAGCCCGGCCATCCTGTCCTCTACTATCAGCCTTTCAGCACAACTGACCTCCTCAACTGGAAATAGTACACTCTGTCCTATTTGGAGAAATCCTAGACAACAATTGATTTGCTTGAGTCCATCTTCCAAACTCATCAGCCTACCTGGGATGACTATCACCAACTTTTCTTAATTCTCTTCAACACCGAAGAATGACACCAGATTCTGTTAGAAGTGTGGGGATGGCTCCAAGGACAAGCACTGGATGGCACACTAGACCCCACAGCATGAGCCATGGGGGCTGCGCCTGATGCTAGGCCCAATTGGGGGGTCTCTTGACAGGTACCTGCAGGCCATATTGTAGGAAGTGAAAACTGGGGCCAGAAAGCCAACAAACATGTCCAAAATGGCAGAAGTACTCCAAAAGCCAGATGAGTCACCCATAGAGTTCTATGAGAGACTATGTGAAGTGTTCCAGGTGTATACCCCTTTTGACCCCGAAGCACAAGAAAACTAACGCATGGTCAATGTGGCATTCACGGCACATAGCAAGCTTCAGAAATTAGAAGGCTTTGCTGGGATGAATGCCACCCAGCTGCTGGAGGTCGCAAACAAGGTGTTTGTGAACCACAACTGGGAGGCCCAGAAAACAGCTGATAAGCAGATGAAACAAAAGATGTCCCTACTGGCAGCTGCATTAGGAAATCCAGGCCCAGTACAACAGACTACTCCCCCATGGAAGGGAGAGGCTAAAAGGCGACCACGACTACGCTGCAACCAATGCACCTTCAAAGAGACTGGCCATTGGAAAAACGAGTGCCCCCACTGCAGAAGGACATCTGTAGGGCCAAAGAAGTTCAATCAGCCCCATAAAGGAAAATATCAGCCTGAGCCAGCTGTCCACGACCATTTTGGTCTGGCCAGAGAAGAGTCAGACTAGGGGCAACTGGACTCCCTGATCCTAGGCCCCCAGGAGCCTATGTTCACAATAGAAGTAAGGGCCAATCAATGACCTTTATGGTAGACACTGAGGCTGAACACTCTGTAGTAACCATGCTGGTGGCTCCCCTCACAGACCAAACAACAACCATTGTCGGGGCCACAGGGGACCGAGCTGCCCGTTTGTTTTGCAAAGTCCACTCGTGTCAGTTAGGGGGCCATTTAATGACTCATGAATTTCTGTACCTACCAGTGTGCCCCATTCCCATTTTGGGTAGAGACTTATTTATGAAGTTTGGAGCACAGATCACCTTTACTCCTGGAAAACCCACCCTGAGGAAATGATCTGCTCTAATGGTGACTGTGACTGTGCCCAAGGAAGATGAATTGTGCCTCTATTTTCTGGAAAGAAAACAAACAAATCCAACCAGCCTCCTAGAAGAGCTCCCTGCTATCTGGGCAGAAAAGGGGCCCCTCGGTCTAGCCAAGAATCATCCACTTATAGTGGTAGACCTGAGGCTAGGAGCCACTCCTGTCACACAAAGATAATAGCCAGTGTCATGAGAAGCACACCTGAGAATTTGGGGCCATATCCAGTGTTTGTGTGATACCAGAATTCTAGTTGAGGTTTGGTCACCTTGGAACACTCAGCTCTTACCAGTCAAGAAACCTGGAGGGAATGACTACTGCCCTGTCTAGGACCTCCATGCTGTCAATAATGCAGTGGTCACCATCCATCCAGTGGTCCCGAACCCATACACTCTCCTTAGTCTCATACCTGCCCAAGCAAGCTGGTTTATCTGCTTCGATATCTAAGATGTCTTCTGCCTCTGGTTATCACTGGGCATCCAGCCTTTGTTTGCCTTTAAATGGGGAGAACCACACACAGGGAGAAAGACACAACTGACTTGGACTCGACTGCCAAAGGGCTTCAAGAACTTATCCACCCTGTTTGGCAAAGTGCTGGCCACAAATCTGGCTGCCTTCCCTGGAGAGACTTTGAAATCCACTCTACTCTTGTACATAGATGACCTGTTACTGGCCAGCCCCACCCAAGAAGACTGCTATAAAGGTAAGAGAGCCTTGTTGGCCCTTCTCTCTACCATGGGATACAAGTTGTCATGGAGGAAAGCTCAAATCTGCAAACAAAAGGTCAGATACCTTGGGATCATCATCTCAGAAAGACATTGGGCACTTAGATATGAAAGGAAACTGGTTATCTACCTCAGCCAAAGGGGTTCATGAATTCCTAGGGGCTGCTAGATTCTGCCAGATCTGAATACCAGGTTTCTCTGAAATTGCCAACCTACTGTACAAGGCCATATATGGGTTCAGTAAAGACCCCCTGGAATGTGGCTCCAAACAAGAAAAAGCCTTCAGAGAAATAAAGAGACTTTTGACCAGTGCTCTAGCATTAGGACTAGACATGACACAGGACTTTAACCTCTTCGTACTCAAGAAGAATCATACTGCACTGTGGGTCCTCACTCAAACAGTTGGGACATGACAGCACCTGATTGCATATCTGTCCAAATGGCTAGATCTGATGGCCATGGTAGCTGCCACAGTAGAGAAGTGGACAAGCTCATGCTGGGACAGAATATAAATGTTAAGGTCCTTCACATTGTTACTACATTAATGAATAATCAGGGACTCAAGTGGCTAACCAATACCAGGATAACTCATTATCAGGAACTGCTTTGCAAAAGTCCAAGTGTCTGTCTAGAAACTGTGGACGTTGAAGCCTGCTACTTTTCTGCCCACTGAGGAGGGACCTCCCAACCATGGGTGTGAAGAGGTCACAGATGAAGTTTACTTAAGCAGGCCTGACCTGACTGACATTCCTCTTCAGAACCCAGAACTGATATTATATATTTACTGATGGGAGCAGTTTCATCCATGAAGGACAGTGCAAAGCTAGCTATGCAACAACAGATGAGGTGATCAGAGCTGAGGCTCTGCCACAGGGTTGGTTGGCACAGTGGGCTGAAATATAGGTACTCATCCAGTAGCTGCAGCAGGCTGAAGGGAAATGGGTCAGCATCTATACCAACTCAAGGTACTTGAGTTGCTACTTTGCATGTACATGGAACCATTTATTAAGAGGGGGAACTACTGACAGTAGGAGGAAAAGAAATCAAGAACAAAGAAGAAATCCTTCAACTGTTAGAAGCAGTCTGGAAGCCTTCAAAAGTAGCAGTCATTTACTGCAAGGACCACCAGAGGGGAACCAACCCTGTCAGAAACCTATGGGCAGACCAAGCAACTAGGGAGGCTGCCACTCAACCAAGTGTCACAACGGGTCCTGAGCCAGTCTCTAAGTTTCTCCTAGTGCCAGAATTGCCTCTGTCCCTAACATACACCAAGGAAGAACAACAATGGGCCTTAAGTGAAGGAGGAACCAAGAGAAAGGGGGGCTGGTGGGAGCTTCCAGATCAGAGACTCCTTATTCCTGCTGCAGTGGCAGTTCAGCTGGTAACGCAACACCATGAGTTGACTCACCTAGGGAAATCTACTTTAGAAAGCCTGTTAGGCCACTACTATTGCATACCCAAGCTCCCAACCCTATGCACCCAGATCAGTGTTAGATGTATAAATTGTGCACGAAACACCAGCCAAAGGCCTAAATCCAATCCAGGGGTGCAAACAATTGGGACTATGCCCTTTGAAGACATAGAAGTGTACTTTACTGAGGTCAAGCCCTGCCAGGGCCACTGATAACTTGCTTCTGTTAGTTTGCACCTACTCCGGATGGGCTGAAGCTTTCCCTACATGCACTGAACGGGCATGAGAAGTAGTTAGAATTTTGTTGAGGGAACTTGTTCCAAGATACGGCTGCCCCTCTTTATAGGATCTGACAATGGACCTGCCTTTATGTCTGGTATAGTCCAGACTCTGTCCAAAGCTCTGGGAATCAAATGGAAACTCTGCACGGCCTATATGCCACAAAATTCAGGGAAAGTTGATCTCATGACCTGGACCCTCAAGACCAATCTAGCTAAGCTTTGTCAAAAAAATGACTTACCTTGGATTGAGTTGCTGCCTTTGGCTCTAGTTTAAGCACAGTGCACCCCTTATAGGAAATCCCTTATAGGAAATGTCCCCCAATGATAGGGAAGCTAAAAGGAGACCTTCAACTGATAGCTGACCTAGAAATGTCCCAATACCTTCAGGCCCTAGGGAGGATCCTCTGCCACATCACCCAGGAAACCCAAGAGAGAGCCCCTATCCCTTTAGGGAATTGGGCCTAACCCTATGGGCCAGGAGATGAAGTATAGGTTAAAGATTGGAAGAAGGAGCCACTCCCACTGATCTGGACTGGCCCTCATACAGTTATATTAGCAACTCCCATGTTAAGGTTGCAGGTGTCACTCTGTGGATCCTCCACATCTGGGTAAATAGAGCAACAACGCTGGAAAAACAGGATACTTGGACTGCAGAGCCTCTTCCTGATCAGCTGCTCTGGAGTCAGCAGAAATACACTTGAGATCCTTGGCCCTGCTCTGGCTACCTCCAGAAGCTGACCAATCTGTGCATGGCAGAAGCCTGAGGACAACGTCTCATCAGGATGGCACACCTAAAGACTCTCTTTCTTCTCTCATACTCTGCCAAGTATGTGGTGTCAGTCTCCCCACTTCTTTCCCTTGTACCCACTGCAAGAAAAGCTATAGGGTAGAGTCCAACATTGTCACTGACTTCACTTCTGTAACCGGTCTACCCAAAGGGCATGCTCTAAACACCACACTCTGCACTCATTGGGGATTCAAATATTGGATGGGGTACATAAAGGTTAAATCTGAGAGCAGCCAATCCTGTCAAAAGCCTGAAAAATTAGGGGAAACTTGGGCATGTTGGCAATGTACCTCAAATGAGGGAGAGGTTCATAACCTCGCAGAGGGCACAGCAGTTGGAAAAATTGTCCAATGGCTGCATAATTCAACCACATCTAAGCCTACACTGTCTCCTAGGTCCCAAAGCCCACAAATGTATAATCAGCTAAAGGTTGCCTTTGGCAAAAACCTAGGGAAGAATCTCTTTGTTGACCTTGCTAAGAGGACAGCCCATGAACTTGGTGTTGCTAAATGTTGGGTTTGTGGAGGAGCACTCATGAGCGAAAATTGGCCTTGGAAGAAAACCAGCCTAGACACTTTTTACCTCCTCCAGTGGAACCACATGGTGACTCAACATGAAGAGGATCAACCCAAGAGTTGGGTCCTCTTCTCAGAAGTAGTAGCAGAAGAATCTTGTCCAGATAGGTCTGAGATACACTTAATGAGTTGGAGAGACTCCATGTAGAAAAATGCTATTTTAAAATCACACATACCTAATCTGGCAGCCTGAAGCTCCTTCCTGATATTGGGCCAACAGTACTATAACTAACTCCTCCTCGTGCCACTCTTTCAGCCAAAGCTCGACTGTCACAAACTACTATAAAGGAGGGCACAGTCCCTAACCCCTTCCGTGCCATCCTAGCTATTGGTACATTTAGGAAACTCTCAATTCCACTAGCTCTGGGAGTTGGAAAATGCCTGATGGGCTCTTCTGGATTTGTGGAAAGAGGGCCTATATCCAATTCCCAACAAACTGAAATCATTCAGCCTGGCTTTTTCCTCCAACCAGATTAAGGAGGAAATGAGCTAGGTGTTCCCCTATATTGGAACTTCAAGGCTAGGACTAAAAGGTCACTTGAGGTAGGGTGACAACAAACATGGGGGGAAGATGAGTGGCCACCCCACTGTATTATTCAATAGTATGGCCCTGCAGCTTGGGATAGGAGCTGGGGTTATGATTAAGTATATACAAGCTTAATCGGATCATCAAGTTACAGGGCGTATTAGAGATCATTACTAACCAGATGGCCTCAGCCCTGGAACTCCTGGCCATGCAACAGTCCCAGATGCATGCAGAAATATATCAGAACTGTTTAGCTTTAGATTATTTCCTAGCAGAAGAAGGGGGAGTGTGCGGGAATTTTAACCAATCTGATTGTTGTCTCCAAACAGAGGACAATGGCAAAGCTGTAACTAACATAGCTACTAATATTAGAAAGATAGCTCATCTATCTGTCTAAAGTTAGAAAGGATCGGACCCTAGTAACCTCTTTGGAGGTTGGTTCTCTGCTTTTGGTGGCTTTAAGACCTTAGCTGGGGTAGTACTCTTTCTCTTCGGGACCTGCCTCCTCCTCCCATGCCTATTGCTTCTTGTTATCTGGTCAACTACCTCCCTCATAGAGGCTGTAGTGGAAAGAAAAACTGTAGCAAAGGTCCTCATGCTGTGGAAGTACCAGGCCCTTGCCCTGGAAGATCAAAAGGTTGATGCCCTATAAAAATTTAAAGGGCATCAAAAGGGGGAAATGAAGAGGAGTTTTCCACTCAAAAGGCTAACCTTATAATCAACTCTTTGTTCTGCTTCTGTAGATATGCTTGTCACATATGCCGAAGGGCGGGGTGACCTCAAAATTAACTAAAGTCTCATCCTCCTTTTTGCTTTTTCTGTCTGGATAACAGATGTATTGCCTCAGTTCCTGTCTGAAAATCTCACACTCTGTGACTGCCTATCACCCATAAAGACTCTCGCAGTTTGTAACTGCCTGAGGAAATTAACCAATCGGCCCATGCCAATTGTAACTGCATGGATAAGCCTATAAAAGCAGGGTTGCTCCTGAGCTCGAAGCCCAGATCTTCAGAGCACTAGCTCTTCTGGGACCACTGGCGTAATAAACCTGAGTTCTCCAACTCTCTGAGTGGGTTTCTCGCTGGTCTAATTCTTCTGCAACACTATAAGACCCTGTGCAAATCTTCATCCTTTCCCATTGAGTTTTCTTACTGGAAGGATAGCAACATTACAAGAGATAGTATGTGGAATTATAAGCACCACTCCTTTAAAAAAATAATGTCATGTAATGGGCTAATTCCAGCTAGTGCATCAGGTCTTAAAAGATATTGGAAAATATTAAGTAGAGGTGAAGTATTGCCAATAGTTATTTTAATAACTATTAGTGACTGTCGACTTAACCTTGCCAATATCTTTCCTGAAAAGGTCTAAAGTTGCATTGGAATATTCTATAACAAACAACTGGTCAGCCTCAAGATTAGTTTTCTATTACAGAGGTTTCTTTAAAATCATTATTTTCCTAATTGGTTTAGTGTGATTCATTTAGTTCTCAATACATTTTAGTCTTCTGGGAAAAAAAGGATATATGAGCATCACTGGTTTAAAAAAAATCACATTCTATCGTGTGAATTGGGACAGATTTGACTAGTCAAGATATATCCCCATAACATTCTCTAGCTGGAACAGGTTCTGAATTAAAAACAGGCATGAGTGGATCAGCTGTCCCCATCATATGTACAGAAGCCTGGTCTGTGGGATGGGAAGCTCAGTTGGGTAGAGTTGAAAACAGCTAAAGTAGCCCCAGTGTCTGCAACAGCCTCAGTAGTTTCTCCTTTACTGGTCATTGCAATTTCTCTCAAAGTGAGTGAGGAGAAAGGGAAAGCCCTCTGGTATCTGGTGTTCTTTTCCTAAGTCTCATGTCAGTTATCTACTATCTTTAAACTGACCTTGACATTTCACAATAAAAGCAGACTCCTCTACAGGAGTTTCCTTGCAAACCTTATTTAGTGATTCTGAAGCTTTGCTTTCAGAAACCAGGTGTATTAATTGGAAAAGGAATAATCAGGATCATGCATTCTTATGGTTAAATCAAATTCCTTTGAGAACCCATCAGAGTCCTGGAGTGCGCCATGGGGACTCTAATTTAGATTCCTTACTTCCATTCTAGTCCAAGGAACATTATCTATCTATCTCTATCTATCTATCTATCTATCTATCTATCTATCTATCTATCTATCTATCTATCATCGCTGGTTTCTCTTCACCTGAGATGAGATTTTTTTCCAAAGAAAGCTGCTGGATTTCTGATTCTTATTTTTCTTAATCTGCCCTAGTCTGACTTTCTATTCTGAGTGTCCCTTAGGCCAGTAAGGAGCTGCGCTGGAGACAGTGGTGAGGAGGATGGCGGTGGGTGTGAAACAGCCATTCCACTGTAAAGGCTACACTGTAAAGGATACAGTGGGGGCAGGTGGAGAAGGGAAAAGCAGGGATGCAGTTGGCAGCCAAGGTGGGCACTTGGCAAGTTCTTGTCTGAGAAGGAGCCCAGTCAGGGTGATGTAGGATGAGGCCAATTTCCCCAAGGGGGAGAAGACCAGGCACTGCAATAAAGAATAATAGGGTCCTTTGGCTGAGAGTGTAGAAAGAATACAACACATCCACCAAAGTCAGAGTCAACAGAAATATTTAATAGAAAACGAGTAATACTCCATAGACAGAATTTGGTCTTCTCTCAGAGTCAGAGAGGGAAAGGGATCCTGAGTGTTCAGGGAATTCAGTTTATATGTCGTTCTTAGTTCCCACTTCCTCTGATATGGACATACAGTGAGGAAGGGAAAGGGGAAGAGTGTGTAGCCTAAATGGCCCACTGCCCATTCCCAGCCTTTAATCCATGGTTTCCCCTGGTTTTGGCCATGAGGGAATGAACAATTTTACTTGTGTAGGGCACCACTTAAAGACTATTGTTTCTGCTTCCCCTTCCACAGGTGTGGAAAATGAGTTGTTAACAACCCTAGCAGGAATCTTCCTTTATTCTGCAGGTGTACTCCTGGCCTGGCTGCTGGGCTGATCAGCAGATTGTAGTCTCTGGATGTTAATTCTCTTGCCTGCTCCCTACATTATTATCCCCTCAGAGATTTTATTCCATTATTCTTAAGGGGATGTTGAAGGATGAAGGTCTGTCTTCTGTAACTTCTTCAAAGCTGAGATAGGGCTGTAGTCCCTGCCTCCCAGGAATAAAAATCTCTGGAAGCCTATTCTAAGGGCCCTGGAGGCAGAGAAAGTGAGGTTGTTCCAGCATATAGAAGTGGTAGGAAGCCTTGCAGCCTAGAAGATATAAATTTAGCAAAAAGATTAAAAAGACAAAAGTCAAAATTGATAGCAAAGGTAATTGACAATGAAGTTACTCTCTCTCTCTCTCTTTTTTTTATGAGAGGAAAAATCCAGTTTTTTTTACTTTCATTAAGTTTTAATTCATGAAGTAGATATACAGCATTACAAGGATTCTGTGTCCAATTGCCTTCGCAGAAAAGTCACTTCAGAATTTGGCATGAACCATGCCACTATTTCCATGAGCACAAGTTAGCTTTCCCCAGATAACTCGGTTTTGTTCAGTTCGCCACCAGGAGTCACTGTGTTGTTCTTTGACTTGTACATATAAGCACATCTCTTACCTAGATAAAACTCAGCCTCATTTTGAGCATAAACACCTTCGATTTTAAGAGGAGGGGTGTGTTCCCTCTGGTTTTGGAGAACCCACTTATAGCCAGCAAAAATAGCCTTCTAGACATATTTGTTGTTTTAGAAGTCCTGACTTTGGCAGGCCTCTGCAGCCTCCAAGAGGGGGGAAAAGGAAGACAATGAAGCTATTTTTTCTTGGCTGTTTGTTAATTCAAGATAAGGATACCTACTCAGTGGAAATGAAATCATTATGAAGAGAGTAGGGGCATAGACACTGGGCAAAAGAATAGTCATTCAGTGAAGTCCCCTGGTTCCCTGGGAGTGCATAGACTGATCCTTGTTCCAGAATGAGAGCTGAAGATCTTCCAGGGCTTCGCAGGACTAGCTTGCACTTCTCGTTTCATTTTCTGGAGGAACCTGCGAGGACTTATGAGAAACTGGTTTAATTGAAGACAAATGTACCCAGCAGTTGATTCCTTGTAATCTGAGAGTTGTTGGGTTGCTCAACAGAACTTAGTGGGGCTCTTTCTCTTTGCATTGAGGTCCGACTTTCAATAGATCATAGGACAGAGTGGTTCTACTCCATATAAAATTTTGACCTAGAAGCGGGTCACCTATGAATGGTTTAGCACCAGGCTCCCCACACACTTGCATTGTGCAAGGAGGCTACCCCCTTTCTAGCTGTGCCCCGTTTCCTGGAACGAGGGGACTCTACCCTGGCCCCTGATCCTGAACTGCGGCCGAGAATTCCATTGCTAGTCCTGGTCTCATAATGGGAAAAGTAAATTTTCTTCCATTAGGCTGGCTATTGATTACTGTCACTGTGCAGTAATCAATAGTGTTGGAGAGAGACCCATGGGACTGGTCAGGACAGAGTAAGTAGCTCTAGTATCTAGTAAAAATTCCATTTTTCCTTCCTACCATGTCGAGGATGACCTGAGGCTCCACAGTCGTGACTGCAGTGGATTTCTCTAGAACCAAAGCCAGCAAGCGCTTGGGCCTCCATTGTTGTAGGAGGGAGCAGCTCCCTCATGAGGGTTGCTATTAGGGAGAGGGTTTATGAGGTCCACCCCTACCTGGCTTCCCAGGGCTGGATGGATACTAGCCCTGCCAATGCCTGCCTTCTTGCAGTCTGCACATTGATCACACCCTAGCCCCGACGATGCCAACTATGGCCAAGCAAGGCGGAGGCTCTCCATGCCTGAAAGGTTTTGATTGCCTCGGGTCACCTCGAGATGGTACCTGTATTATGGCAGCTTTAATTTGTGCCTTTTTTGTACCCTGCTTCCTTTTCTGCTTGGTCTCAGTTGTTGGCCACTCGAAAGACCTCTGGCACCAAGGCAGCCTGCAGTATTTGGGGTCCAGGCCCCAACTTTTGGAACTTCCTTTTTGAACATTGGCCACTGCCCAAGTATTAAAATACATAGCAAGCAGTGTCTGGACATCAGACTCTGAGCCAATGCTAGTATATTTTCTAAAAGCCTCAGAATCTTGGTTAAGACAACGTAAAACACAGAACATTATTCTGATGAAGCACCAAGTCCTTGTTTTCTATTCAGAATTTTTTTTTGTAACACAAGTCTAATTTTGTTTAAGCTCACTTTTGATATTTAAATTTCCAATCTTGTTTAGCTTAATCACAGAAAATTTTCCTCAGAATTTCTCTTCAGAAACCTACAACTTTTTTCATTCTTTTCGTTTGCTGCTTCTCATTCTTTTAGAAATAACCGACTTTAGGACAAATATATTTTCTTTAACATATTTTCTTCAAAATACATCTGCATATTTTATACCCTGTGTGTTCAGAAAAAGAATTTTTCTTTCCATTATAATTATAAATTTTAACTCAACCACTTTATTATATATAAATAGATCAGAGGTCAATGCTCATACTCTTATTTCCCCATCATCGGTATTTGTAACTTTTCTTGGGAGTGAATCTGTAGTATCCTCAGGGAGTGATGACATAGTTGGGGTCCCCAGAGAACTTAGTCCCCCCTTAGAATCCAAGCGTGAAGCGGGAGGAGAAAATTCCTGATGATTTTGAGTTCTCTGGGAAGCTGCTCCTATCATTGGGCCATCTGATAAGTCTGGGTCTTCGTAAAGGAGCATAGAAGCTTGTATTGGGGGACTTCTCACTTTTCCTGTTTCTTGCAAAGATCTAATTGTTGGAGACTATTGTAGTTTAGGGAACTGTTTACAGGCCAAACTTCCTGGCCCCTCTCCCTTCGTTAGTTTGAATGGAGGCGGGAGCTCAAACGGGAGAGAGAGACAGGTGGAACTGAGCACTCCTCTGCTAAAAGAAAATGTGCGCCAGCGGGTTCCCCCCTCCTGGTCCTGGGAGATGCGTGCCTGGCAGGAGTCAGGGCCTGTCGCTGCTAGAAGGGATGAATGCAGCAGATGTCAGTATCCACTCCTGCTACAAGTGAGCACAGGGGTCTGCCTGCAGCTCTGAGGGAGAGAGATGGTGAGACACAGAGATTCAGGAATAGAAAAGGAGGCTAGTTTTTTAGAGGAAAATTACCTTGAACTCCTACACTGTAGGGGACACAGGCCAGGGAGGCTGATGACATTGGGGCTGGCCGGCCCAGTGCTCAGCTCTGAGCCATTTGAACCATCTCTGACATTGGCCCGAAGTTCCAGAGCCCATAGAGAAATAAAGACAGGACAGATAGGGGACAAGTTGGGAGAGTTCAACGGAGCTGCTACCATGACACCCATCTTCTCCCACTTAGGGTTTCCTCTGGAGATGGGTGGGAAGGAGGAAAAGGCTAAGGGACAGAGAGGAAGGAACAGAAGATTCCCATGGGGGCTAACCCATCCTGTTGTGGCCAACATGTTCTGCACAGTCTTAATTTGGAGTTCGAACAGGGTCCCTGAGCAGGTCTTCTCTGCAATTCCGATGATGACACCAAGTCAGGGAAGTAAGAGAGAGAAAAGTAGGGACAGTAGAGAGGACTGGTAGAGTCCTGATTAGATAGAGAACAAGTCTCTCACCAGGCTTCTAGAAACAGAGTCAACCGTTGGCCCAAGGCCAATTGATCTGCACAGTGTAGAAACATAAATCCCAGTCTGTCTCAGGGAAGAGGAACCATGGTGAACTTGGGTGGACTGAGTTTATGTCCTTTGGTATCTTCATGGTCACTAGAAAAGATCATAGGGGAACAGGGAAAAGTTCCTCCAGTGCGAGGAAGACTTAGGCCTGTGCTGAGAAAAAAAGGGGCCTTTTGTGGAGAGTCCAGAAAAAATTCAAAACCCACGCCAAAGTTAGAGTCAAAAGGAAAGGTTGTTAGTAAACGGATAACAGCTCCACAGACAGAGCATGGTCTCCTTTCAGAGACAGAGAGTATTCAGGGAATTCAGTCTATATGTTGTTCTTAAGTTCCCACTTCCTCTGATACGGACATACAGTGAGGAAGGGCAAGGGAAGAGTATGTAGCCTGACAGGCCCACTGGCAATTCTCAGTCTTTAAGCCATAGGTTCCCTCTTGGTTTCAGCCATAGGGAATGAATAATTTTACTTGTGTAGGGCACCCCTTAAAGACTGTTGATCCTCCTTCCACAGGTGTGGGAAATGGGTTGTAACATGCCAGTAGAAATCTTTCTTTGTTCTGAAGGTATCCTCCTGGCAGGACTGCAGGGCCGATCAGCAGATTGCAGTCTCTGAATGTAGCTTGACTAACATTTTAATTCTCTTGCCTCCCCGCTATATTAAAGGGACTAGACTGCACCCCTGTTCACACCCATCCCAGTGGGAGAGAGCTGGGATCCCTTTAAGGCTGAGCTCATGCTTCTGCAGTTTTGAATCTCACTCTCACTGAACAACTGAGAAACTGAGACCCACAGAGGGGCAGGGACTGGCCAGAGCATATGACAGGCAGAGTCCGCAGGTCAGGAAAGCTCTCATTTCCCAGCTGACAATTTGCCCTTCACGCACATAGGGCTGGTTTGGAAACAGCCAAACATGCTGGGAAGCTCGAGACTGTTTGCCCTGCGTGGGGCTGTCTTCTGCAGGGTCCCGTGAGGTGCACGCTGGCAAGTGGTTGTGTATACACACAAACACACACACATGTAATCACACACACATACACACACACACTAGATGTAGAACTATGGCGGGATCAGAAGAGGAACACATACAGAGGTGCCTAGAGGAAGAGAAAAGAGGTGGGAGGCACTATCTATGTGTGACATCAGCTCTTCAGTTTTAGAGCTGTTGTCCCGTACACACCTGAGCATTGGAATGAAGCACGTGCTCCAGTAACCCCAGCAGGCAGGGGGCATACAGGCCCTACAAGGCACACGGGCTCATCTGGGATCCAGAAAGGGTAAGAATGAAGAGTTGGGTCACAACTCAGGTCTGTCTCTTCAATGCTGGGGCGCTGGCTGCAGCCAGACATCCTCAGAAAGGAACCCTGGGGAGTGGTGTGTTGGTGTCATCATATACAGGTGTTGCATATAGAAGGAGTGACAGGCAGCAGCCCAGAGGACTATTTGGATAGCTGTTACTCAAGGAGGAGACTCAGGGAAGGGGATCTCAGGAAGTGATGTCACTATAACAGACCCCCACAGAATCTGAAACCCCATAACCAAGCACCCACATTCAGCCCCTCAGCCATCTCTGCCCTCCGGTTACCGCGGAGATGCACCTGTTCCCCTTGACCTGCTCCCCTTCTCTTGCCATTTCAATGGTGCCGCCCTGAACATCTCACGCGTCCTGGTTTCCTTACCCCTCCCACCCCAGGAGAAGCCTCTGTGTTCTCATCCTAGAATGGGATGTTTGGTCAAACATCACAGGGATGACACTCAATACGGGCAGGTGCTGTCCAAACTCAGCCAAGAAAATGACCTCAGATACCAATATGATGAACTTCTCCCTACCTCAAATTCTACTTTGAATGCCAAGAATCTTTTCTCTTCTGCGAGCACGCGTGTCTCCCCTTCTGCCACCGGTCACTGAGGGCTTGGGTATTCCGTCTGAGCTGCAGCCCCTAACCCTCCCAGTGGCCCATGGCGCTGCCTCTGACTGCATGTTCCTCTTCTGTCCTACCTCAGGGAGTTGAGGAACAAAGAATATAAGACCAGCATGGTGCCATTCACGTGGGCACGCAGGCTGGACAGTCTGTTTGCTTACATGCTACCTGCCTTCCTGGGCAGTGACCCCACCTTCGTCCTCACCTTTCTAGGCAGTTACAAAACATTTACCATCACACGGCAGGTGCTGGACACCCTGTGTGCAAGGTGAGCGCCCTGCCTCCACCCTCCCCCACAGCACAGGGTTGATTCAGCCACCTGCTAGTGTGAGTTCTCAGAAGGTCACTGCATCTGAGTGAGTCTGGTCCTCTGGACAGCAGGGTGAACCGAGGACCAGCCTCAGAGGGTCATTGTAGGGACTCATGGGAAAGTGCTCTTGGGT